>JACXGI010002193.1:0-48076 GCA_016801175.1 Esox masquinongy
TTTAACAGTCATATCAAAGCGGTCACCAAAACAGCATCCTATCATCTAAAAAATATAGCCAGAATCAAAGGCTTGGTGTCCCAAAATGACCAAGAGAAGCTCATCCATGCTTTTATCTCTAGTAGGGTTGACTACTGTAATGGCCTCTTAACTGGACTCCCGAAAAAGACTGTAAAACAGCTGCAGCTCATTCAGAATGCGGCGGCTAGAATGTTAACCAGGACCAAGAGAACAGAGCACATCACTCCAGTTCTTAAATCTTTACATTGGCTTCCAGTCAGTTACAGAATAGATTTCAAAGTGGTGCTTTTAGTTTATAAATCTCTGAATGGTTTAGGACCCAAATACATTTCTGATATGTTTGAAGAATATAAACCGAGCAGGGCTCTTAGATCCATGAACACAGGTCAGCTAGTAGAGCTCTGAGCCCAAACTAAACATGGAGAAGCTGCGTTTAGCAGTTATGCTGTACACAACTGGAATAAAGTACCAGAAGATCTTAGACGTGCCCCAAACTTATCCATTTTTAAATCCAGGTTAAAAACACTACTCTTTTCACGTGCCTACGACTGAGCACTTAAATTTAACCACATTGTTTAGCCTTATAGCTTCCTTTGTTTTTATCCCATTTTAAATATTTTTTTAATCTTTATATGTTTTCTTATTGTATTCTTATTATTATGATGTTTTCATTTGTTTTGATGTTTTAATTGAGTATTTGTTTTTATGTTATTGTATTTTTATATATTTTTAATTTTATTTTTCTTTGTAAAGCACATTGAATGGCTTCGATGTATGAATTGTGCTATATAAATAAACTTGCTTGCTTGCTCAAACGCGCAGGGAATCATTGTAAAATGTTTTTTAAACATCCTAAAATATTGTTTTTACAGCTTTTGTAAGCTGGTCGAGAAAAAGTGAAAGAAAAACTTACCTTGAGTGGACAGTTGGTTTGAATGGGTTGTTGCTGTAATTCAGGTAACTTACACAAGGTGGGAACATCTGAGAGATTTCCCCTTTATATATTACACAAAACCACGGATTTTGCACATTGTTGTTACACATCATGAAACATACCTTAGGCAGTAGCATACTGGCAAAATATGACTTATGATTAAATATTACCCCCCCAGGATAATACCCCCTAGGATCAATATCGAATAGCTGACAAAAAAAGCTTGGAAAGTATTGTGTGTGGTGATGCTATCATCAAGACAGCACTCAGGGAACAGCATGAGAATAATAGCCAGCAAGAGAACAAACTCCTCAAAAAAATCACCAACATGTAACCTGCGCCACGAGAGGGCAAATACGTTGGTCCATGTTTACACTAATGTTTGAGAGGCCCCATTTTGGCCAATCAGATCATGTCTCCTTGTTCCCTTGCCCCGCCTACAAACAACAGTTCAAAATGGAGCCACCAGTGGAACGGACTGTGAGATGAGGCCCAGGGGCAGCTGACTCACTGCTTCAAGACTGCTTTGACAATCCAAGTGGGAGAACTAAAACAGTAAACCACAGACTAAATTATGTCAAATCTGCATTATCACAATGCAGTTACTTGTTGTTCCAAAGGATTTGACTACTTAAAATAAGATGCATTTTGAGAAGTACTTGTAAGGAATTTGTACTTGCAATATAAACTATATTACCCATCTGGACCAAATGATCCACATTTTTTAATACTCCTGGAAATGCAATCCAATTGGGAAAATTAACCCTAGTATACCTCATAATACATGTAAAAACGGAATGAATAAAATATAATTTAAGTCAAATGATGCTCTTTATTTTTAGTGCTACCAACAAAATTGACTGCAGATATATTTTGGATGATGCATATTCATAGGTAAGTAATTGGAGTCATTGAGCAAAGTACATAATCTCTCAGACACCTAGTTATTCATCCATCAAGCATGAATGTTCCTTGCCAGGCTAGCAATGGTTCTGTTCTTCTAAAATGATTGAAACACAATCGAGTTTGATATTTGGCATATACTGAACATTTTATGTGGTACATTTAAATCACGGTTTAACAATCCATGTCTAAGGACTAGATGGCCGGACATCCCTGTCAAACGTTTACCTGGTTCTGGTGCTGATCTAGATTTTCTTGTGCTTGCAGCCCAACTGGTTGGTTTTCTATGTTAGCCACAACATTTTGGGCATTCAAAGGCTTTGCCCTTCTTTGCCCTAATTTGCAATTTCTACTAAGCTAATGACGGATTTGTTTTAAGATAATCTTACTGGAGAATGCAGACTTAAAAAAAACATATCAAACATTTGAAAAGGCCATAGGAGTATGATGTCATCCTGGGGAGGATGAACTGGCCAATCAGTGTTTACTTGCATTAATGTTTTTAAATGATCAGTAGGCTCTGGTTGTTTGTGTTTGGGTATGCCAAAACAATTCCGGCCCAGAAAACATGCCTTTTATCTTACTTTGTTGCCATTAAGGGGAAAAAACTATCTTACCCATACTGTAAGTAGTTCTTGGTAATATTTAATAAAAAGGAAAACTATTTTGCTTATATTGTAAGTTATTATAGGTAAAATTCTATATAAATCTGGAAAAACTGGGAATGAAGTTTAAAGAGAAACTGATTATTTTATCTTGTGTTTCTCGTTTGTGTTCGTTCATTATCCTCACCCTATATCATTTCTACATTGAGGGATCCTTAAATGCAATTGGACAAGCATAAAGTGAGGAAGACAAAGCATTTCAGCAAACCGTGCAGCGCGACAGTGCATGTGTCAACACATTCGAGCACGAAAGCGTTTTTGAAGCCCCCGGCGGGTTCAAAACGACGGAGTTACATAACGTGAGAAAGCAGCGCAACTTTGCAAGCCAGGCAAGCCCAGTCCGTGCTAATAAACGGCTCACACACCCCCTTCACAATCCCCTTCTCCGATAGGTCCAGTCAGAGATGAAAAAACAATAACGAGGGCTTTAAAACGATCCACATAGTTCTGTCCATCAGTAACATCTGGTCACTAGACCAGGGTACGTTCGCCACATTCTCTATTCTGACGCACGCTTTCTTCTCATCTCCGGGAAGACAAATCAAAGTTCTTAGGTATTTCTTGTTGACTGAAACCTAAACTTGAAAATGCCCAGCAAGAGGAAGAAGAACAAGCGCCGCATGAGGAGGGTGGTAAGTGCGCGCCACCTGGGTTGCCATCAGGTTTACCGGGTTATAATTTAACCTCTGATTTTCTGTTTAAATCTGCGCCCTAAATGTTCCCCACCACCGCGGCAATTAGTGAGCATTTATGATTTCAGTTCAACTAACATCAGAAAAAATGGACAGGATAAATAATTGTGACCAAGTCTCTTAACAATTGTTTTTGAAACCCAAACTACAGTCATGCATTTTTAAACCAACTGGACATCTGCGATCAAACCACTGCCAATTTGCCCCTCATCTAATAATTTCCTAGTTATCCACTACATTCCATCCCAGTACATGACGGGCACCTTTGCATTGGATGTGGTTCGTTAATCAGTTTATCTCATCGGTTCGTTGCCTTTCGTAAAGTTGCCAACGTTTGACAAACAAGATTCATGAGTTAAGTTTGATCGTGATTTGTAGCCTTCTAGGCCAAATAGATAATCTGTATATGTGACATAAACAGTGACACGGTCATGCTATTATATAGATTTTGTAAATTTGATTTAAATGTGCATCACTAGCTCTAATATTGGCCCCTATTGCGCTCAACAACGCTTACGCGCAACTAAACGTTTAACCTACGTAACTAACGTATTAATTTAACGTTCGTTCACCACATTTACAGTATTATTTTTTTAAACATCTATATTGTGCATTTAGATGTGAGGCGGGATGAGATGAAAGGAGCACGTTCACATGAAGCAGACCAGATAAGTTTTCCTAGTTTCCCCCTCCCCCCCACACAATAATTATGTACTCAACAATGGGAACTTTCATGAATTTTTGATTGTGTTGGCCTAATCTACAAATCACAACAAATCACTTTCCGTATCACCTTGCATTATTAACATTAGCATTATTAACATTCTCCGAGGGCTGTCATAGCTCTGCGATAAGCCAGATAACACTGTACACACAGATCCCCTGCAAATACTTCTCATTATGGTGATGCAGTTCTCCTAAATACCCTCCCCCAGTTCTGGCCATTAACTCAAACCATGGCTGTATTTGGTATTGAATTGTAGGCATGCCCTCCGCCAGACTGTTTTTTTAGGGCCTGCGCAATCTTTGAAAACTCTCAGAGAAGCCCAGATAAAAAGGTATCCTAAATCAGTTAGTGCCTTTGTGCTCAGGAAGGGAAGGCACTTTGTTGCTGATTGATGGTCTGAGCATGTTCTGCGTCAGTGCATTTCTTAACTTGTATTTCTTTGTGTTCCTCTGCTCATTCATAATATTTTCTCCAGTTTATATTTTAAAAATTTCAGTGCCAGTAAATGCTCTTAAAACCCCTCCTATTTTCCTGCTCAAAACTCCTATTTGATCATATGAAGTACGAAGGGGCAGAGTTGTTTTGACAGACCAAAGGCCCAACTGTTTTTGTATATACACGCACTAGGCTTATGCATTTGGCGGCTGTGAAAACTTTTCTGGCTGGTCGGCCCTCTCTAGCAGCTAACAAGGCATAGGGTGTGATTATAACGCGATTATAAACTGATTATAATACGATTATGATGTGATTAGTTCACTGTCTGCCCTGTGGGGGCCCATCCGGAGACCAGAGCCCTGCTGACTTGCAGGTTTCGGTCCCGCCTGACTTCACCCGTCAGAATCACTCAGATTCAGCTAATTTACCACCATTATCCAACCTGCCCCCCCCATCCCCCCACTGATTGGTACCATAGCCCAAAGGTTTAGTCCTCTGTCCTCGCTGGAAAAACATGTTGGTCCTAGTTTGGCATCCCTGGTATTTCATGTAATAGAGAAGCTCTTCTCCCTTCAAACCTCAGCTAGACAAGGAATTCAACAACAAACAGGCCTCTGGCTGCGTTATCTTCAGCAAGCCATCCCCATGTTTTATCGAGCCAATGTTTATCCAGTGCAGCACAATTCAATGAAAGGTTCATCTGAAAAACTCTTCTCTGACTCTCTGTCTCTCTGTCTGATTGCAGCAGGCCCAGAGGAGAGTCCTGGAGGATCAACATGTTGCTGGAACTGGCACTGGCAAAGGGACCCCAGGGGTGTCGGCAATGTTGGCACCCCCTGAAATATCCAAATGTCCCCCACTTGCACCCGCCAAAAAACCCTCAAATTGTCCCCCGCTTGTTCACCCTCCTAAAATATCCAAATGTCCCCCACTTGTCCCCCCCCTAAAAACATTGAATTGTCCTCCCCTTGTCCGCCCCCCTGAAATATCAAAATGTCCCCCACTTATCCCCACCCCCAAAGCATCAAATTGTCCTCCCCTAACCCACCCCCTTCCGGTAGTAAAGGTCCCAGTTGTAGAGCCGCTGACCCCAGTCAAAGTACCGAAGCCTGAGCAAGTGTTGGCAGTTGTAGAAAGTGTAGTGGTACCAGATGAGGTTAACCGTGAACCCCCCGTGGAGGTTGAAATAGCCACAGTTGAGGTTGAAAAAGCTCTAGTTGAGGTTGAAAAATCCCCAGTTGAGGTTGAAAAAGCCCCAGTTGAGGTTGAAAAAGCCCCAGTGGAGGTTGAAGTTGCCCAGGTGGAGATTGAAAAAGCACCAATTGAGGTTGAAGTTGCACCAGTGGAGATTGAAAAAGCCCCAATTGAGGTTGAAGTTGCGCCAGTGGAGGTTGGAGGTGCGCCAATGGAGGTTGTTGCCCCACATGAAACTCCAGATGTGGTGGACGGCCTGGTTGATGCACCAGTTGATTTTGAAGCCACAGAAGAAGTGCCATTTGAGTCCCAAATAATAGAAGTGGAAGTCCCAGCAGAAGCTTCAGTAGAGCACGCTACAAGAGAAATGGCAGCAATGCAGGAAGTTGACGAATGCGTGATTCCAAAAACAGAGCCATTAACAGAGGTAAGGACCCTCTCTCCCGTACAGAATTTGTTTGCGGATGGAGAGGATAAAGGTTCAGGTGACCCAATTACTGTGCAACACTGCAACATCAATAAATTCATTTGACTTTGCTGTGCAAAATGGTTGCCCAGAAATGAAATGAAGTAGTGTTAGCGTGCCTTCCCTGAGGGATGTATGTGGGCTGGAGGGGCGCAGGCAGTCAGAGAACAGCCTGTTTTTTTTTTTAACAGAGGTTTTACATGTACACATAATTAACTATGTAGAGAATGGGAATGACCTCTCTTACCGTCACAATACAAGTTAAAGTAACACAGTCTTCAATTGTGTTTTGAGAGCGATTAAGTAAGATGAAATTACATTTTGATAGTGCTGTATTAGGGTTTTGTAATGAATTAGCTAACACTTCTGCTACACATGACTTGGTATTGCTTCTGGGTAACCCTTCTGTGGGGTTTACATCCTATGTAAGTAAAAGGTTGGTGGTAGGATCTGCCATTATGGTAACTGTTTATTTTCTGTCACTGTTTGGGTGTGTTTTACTCTGTCCTCTATTAGAAATCTTGCTGATATGTGATAACAGGTATGTGAGTGTGGAGAGAGAAATGAAGGGGTTGTGATTATATGACCTGGGCTCACGGTTAGCCCATGAAGGGAAGAGCTGCACAGTCTGACAGCCCAGGTAGCAGCTTAACTCTTTGATCCCTCAACTTTACCTCTTCCCGCCCCTCTTTACAGGACGAGCCTGACCCACACACCAGCTTCGCATTCAGTATCAGAATAGTAAACCACTCAGTATCAAAATAGTTTTATTTAGTTTTTATTTAGAAATTTAACACTACTGTTGTTTGCTCCTTGGGGTTTTAAGGCCGGGTGTTTTGTAAAAGCACTTTGTGACAACTGCTGATGTAAAAAGGGCTTTATAAATAAATTTGATTGATTGATTGATTGAGTTGGGAAGATATGCACCTCCTTGTACTCTTCATAGGAGGGCTGTGATGTGTGCATACATGCCATAACCATTGTGCTGGTAGAGAAAGGCCGGACATTAGATGTCTCTGGTCAGTCAGCTGGTCACAGTGGCTTCACAATGGGGTAAATAGTCAGGACACTGGACATTACTGTAGAGACACAGGTGAGCCACCCTTTCTCATAGGGGGTATGGTCATCCTATCCTGGAGGGAGTGGGCGGGGCTTTTGGAGACAGAACATTTTGTACCAGGCAGCTTTCTCTCAGCTCCAATTGCTCCCCCTACCCCTTTCCTGCTCATTCCCGCTTGGGTGTTTTCTTGTGGGGCCCCTATAAGTTTACTGCCTGGCATGAGATTGAGATTTTACTGGAGGATGGGGAAGTGGAGTTTTGAGGAGGGCAGTTTGTTGCCAGGACTGATTTCTACAAATATTCTCTAGGCCTATATACAATGTTCAAGCTATTTATTTACTGGTGTGGAAGTGCATATGTTAGACATTTCTAACTTAGTTTGGAATTCATTTTATTGGCAATGGGGTGATGTTTCTTTTCAACTAAAGCATTGTGGGAGCTCAGATGTTCTAGGTGGGGTGTGTGGGATCCATGCTGCTGCCTCAGCAGGCAGACTGAATAATCAGTGTTATAACGCAGGGGCTGAGGATCACGTTTTTCTCAGAACGTTTCCTCCAGACTGGATAGCCTGGAGCTTCTGTTATATTTGCGTATCACCTACTGCACTAGACAGAAGATTCGTTACCTTTACCTCCCTCTGCTATACTAGAGAATACAGAACAGGATATTCTGGTGAATCAATGCCTGCAAAACTTATAATGTATGATAGCAGTCTACCTAACTGAGCTGACAAGTGTTGTATAAAAAGGAAATTATAGTCCCACTAAGTGTAAACCTGATGGGATGGTGTACCGCTGCAGAATGCTGTGGTAGCCATGCTGGTTGAGTGTGCCTTGAATTCATAATAAATCACAGAAAAGTCATCAGCAAAGCACCCCCACACCATCACACATGCTCCTCCATGCTTCACGATGGGAACCACACATTAAGAGATCTGTTCACCTACTCTGTGTCTTACAAAGACACAGCGGTTGGAATCAGAAATCTAAAATTTAGACTTATCTGTAACGAATGGGTCAAGGCAGAGAGAGGCTGGTTCCAGTTGCGGAGCAAGCGGTTTATTAGGAGACGAACTCCAGGCAGGGCAAGGCAAAGGATAGTCGGACAGGCAAGGGTCAAAAACACGAGAGGCGAACTAAGACACAATCACAAGGCTATAGACGGAGTCAAGGAGAAAAGCAGGCTAAGGTCAAACAGGAATTGATACAAAAGATGCACTAGGCGGAAGCGAAAAACCAAAGGCTCAGTATGAATGACAGAATGACAAACAATACCTCACAAAGGCTACGGAGAACTGAACAGGACTAAATAGGGACATAAACCAGACACAGGTGGGGACACAGGTGCTCAGATTGAGGGTGATTGGGATCTGATGACTGGGGTGCGTTCATGAGCCGTGGAGCGTGGGGTGCATTCAGGAGTGGCGGAGCGCGGAAGCGGGTCCAAGCTGGAGGAGGACGTCACACTTATCAGACCAAAGGACAGATTTCCACCTGTCTATTGTCCATTTCGCCTGTTTTGGGCTAAGCAAGTCTCTTCTTATTGGTGTCCCTCAGTTGTGGATTCTTTACAGCAATGCTACTTTGAAGAATCTACTAAATTAAATGTATTTTGGTAATTTACACACTTTTTGGGTTGCTACATGATTCCATATGTATTATTGCATAGTTTTGATGTCTTTACTATTATTCAACAATGTGGAAAATAGAAAAATTAAAGAATTACCTTGAATGAGTAGATGTGTCCAAACTTTTGGCTGGTACTGTATGTGTATAAGAGGATCTTCAGGGTCTTCAGTCTGGAGGGAGAGAAGGTTTTGGTATAGTCTGAGTCACTTCCACAGCTTTGTTAAAATTATTTTTCTTCAGAATTTAATGAGGTCATGCCTCCCAAGTGTTAAATAAGTTTTTTATTTTGCTCTCTGAAAGTTCAATTGGTAGCATTGGGGTGGCATTAACCTCTGTAAGCTTCTTTATAGATAATGCAATAGCTTTTTTTACTCTGAGTGTAAATTTTTTCCCTGTTAATTTTCTACAGTAAAACAAAATGGCTGCAAGGAAGGGTTGTGTGTACTAGGGACATTATGTCCATTATATTCTCTGAGGGAGTTGAACTGTGCCCTGTTAGTTAGGGCTGCAAATACATCAGTTCTGTACATTTTGTTACTAATGTGGTCTATGAGACAGTAGAGCTGCGAACAGACCAGTTTGGTACACGTCGTTCCGCGGCTAGCAATGGCAAGGGGAGGATGTGGCTGCAGCTGTGTGAATAAAGGCTGCCGGTGCTTAGTGCTTCAGTAAATGGTAGGTCTGTTGCCCCACCCCCAGAGTTCCTCACTTCCCCTACACAGTTCTACCCAAGCCAATAAAGTTTCTCCATTGTTAAATATTTCTTTCTACAGATGTCTCGTCCTGGTAACATAACATGATAAAGTAAGACTGATGACCTCACTGGCCTTGTTTAAGAAAGGGTGTGATTTCTATATATGACCGAGTTATCTTTCAGTCAACTACTGAACTGGGTGGGGGCGTTTTGTTAAAGAGCTATTATTGGTGACTTGCTGATAGATCGGTCACATTCCTCACATTACTGGATGACTGGTCTCTTTAAGCCAGGGTCAAAAGTAGAGCACCATATTTTTGATTTGGCCTAGTGGTGTTGATCAAGTAGCCCATGTAGACTTTACATTGGAGGACATGCATCAGTCCCAGAAACTGTACATGACTTTCAGCCACCGCACTAATAACATACTATAGACAGATGTTGGTAAACACAGTTAACAAAACAGTTTGTGTTCACTGCTGAGTGTGCAAGTTGTCAATGAAGCATAGAAGCAGTGACAGACCATTTGACAAAACATGTTGCACAAGAGACTGACGGTTAGCCGTGGGGAAGGGTGGAGGGCAAAGATGGCTGTCCTGGTGTGTTTTCCGGGCGTCCTCAGAGCATCCATCTTGAGCTCATAATAGATCTTTGTTCTCTGCTTTCTGCCGGCCGTGCAGAGTTAGAGTGGAGAAGGGTCTGTGCCGTTATTGTAATTGTAATTGACTGTAATGTTACTGCATGTTGTGTAAACCCCCCCCCCCCACCGACACACAGCTGACACAAAGCCAGCTTTGACGGAGGTGTCGGCATCCCTATTCTGTATTCCAACGGAAGGCTTATGGTCTCTTAAAGTATGACCTTGCCTTTTTCAGCCATGGGTGACAAACATTTGGGCACCACCATCATTTCTAAAATAAATGCCATTATGTAGCTGTCAGAACTTGAAGGTGCACTGTGTAGAATCCTGCCTCTACCATTTACATGACTGAGTTTTAAACAATGACACAACTTGTCTCCTCCTCGTCGCCCCTTGCCAAACAAGACTGGGAAAGCATTAACTAGTCCAGGGCGGTATGGGGCGGGGTGATAGTGCTGTGCCTAATGTGAGAATGGGACACTACAAGTCAATGCAAACTGGTAGATGGAGGGTGAGAAATTGTAAATGGAGAATGTCTCAGGCACGCCAAACAATTTTGTGGAAAGAATATTTAAAACATTAATTTATAACATTAACAGCAGTTGTCTACTTGTCATTTACGCTTGTAGCTATGCTAGTAGTACAGTAGCAGTAAAGTCTTACATATGGCCCCTGGCTAAATTGCTGAAACCTAGACTTGAAATGAACATATCCAAACCAAAACGACTCGGCTGCTTAACCACTCGGTATGGGGCTAGGTTGAACTTCATATACATTAGCGTATCGACCGCGGTCTGTGATAGCAGACGTTGTTTCTTGAGGGCGATGCACATCATTTAGTTGCAGAACGGAAGGTCTATTGGCAACACCCACATGGAGCAGAAAAATAAGAACAAATGGGGCACTGAAAGCTGTCAGTGGAATTTGGCAGTGAGCGCAGTCTCAGTTAAGACAAGCGTATGGTAAGATCATAAAGACTACAAGCTTTCCTGTCCACATGCTTTTCTGCTAAACCCTATAGCTTGTCCGTGTAGCTTGATGTTTGTCCACATTTGATCATTCTTTAAAGAAATTGAGTGTTTGATTTTTTTATATTGCTTGTAATAAAAACTATGTCAAACTAACAGTAAGTTTATATAAAAAGTAAATGTTTTGTTAAAGAATTTTACTACCAAAAAAGTTGTTACTGAAAGAATTTCCTTGGGTGATGTCAGCATCCACCATGTGGGAGAAGTTGGAGCTCATAATGATGATGTTGGAGCTCATAATGATACATTTCATACTAGTCATGTATGTATGTATGTATGTATGTATCATCTCTCAAGATCCCAATTTGCCCAAAGGAAGGCCTGGGGACGACATTGCTGTTTTCATATCACAGATGGTCAGTCCTTGAATTCATAGCTCTATGAATTTAGAAGTGGTTACATTTCTCCAGCCACATCCCATACCTAGTTAACTAAAAGTGGAGAGGTGACCAGTTATTGTTTGAACAGCTGATTCAAAAATTATTGTAAGCAAATGCCAACACCAGAAATGTTTTGCAATAACCGCTTGTATCTAGGCTAAGTTGAACAGGTGCAGGTGGCGCTGGCTGGTCTTTCTGCACCAAAATGAGCGCAAATCCATCCCTGACGTCAGTGTGTTGTATACAGAGAAGGGATCTGTAGCAGTGTGTGAATATGTCCTGTACATTTATAACGGCTCCTTTCTCTTCACGTTTTCTAGGCCGCACCCATCCCCGAAGCTCCCGTTTTGGCGCCTGCTGAATTTGAGGTAAACCCCAAGTAGAACCACTCCTCCCCCCTTTTACCTCCAACTCACTGAACTCTATTGCTGAACACGCTGAACCTGTCAAGCAGGCGACTTGTGTCCACCCCCCCATTCTCCCACAAACCTGCTGTTGTTCAAACATTGCTGAGGTTGTGCAGCATTGGTCAGAACAAAGCATTAGACTTAGTTACACAGAAAAGTCTTACTAATATTACAGTGCCACAGTATAGTCAACTAGTTCCCCTCCTCTTGCATTTAGCTGGTCCATTAATGGTCATAGAACCCTCTTAGTTTATAAATATCCAGACTAACTCCCTGCCATCCCTATTCAGGTCAAAGAGTCGGCCTCCATTACAACAGAGATCACCCAGGTAAAAACTTTGTGCAAAATGAAAATAATGTATAATGCGTGCAAATCTAGTCCAAGTGATCCCAAACCATTCTGTGGTGAATATGTGAGTGTTTCAGTGGTAATCTGTGCGTATCACAAAAATGTTCCACTGCATGTTTAGATACATGACCAGCAGTCGCTCTCAGCAGAAGTGGAGGCTGAAATAGTTTCAGTGGTTCAAGTGGAGGTAGAGGAAGAGCCAGAACCAGAGCCCACGGTTGAGGCTGAAGCTGCCCCTGTAATAAAAGCTGATGTTCAACCTGAAGAGGTGGTGGCTAAAGCAGAGTCCGGTCCTGTGGTCGAAGCAGAGCGCATTCCTATAAAGCCAGAACCTGAGGTTGTTGTCAAAGCCGATGCTAGCCCTGCAGTAAAAGCTGAAGTTCAACCTGAAGACACAGTGGTAAAAGCAGAGCCCAGTTCTGTGGTAGAAACACAGCCCATTCCTGTAATGGCAGAATCAGTGCCTGTGGTCAAGGCTGAATGCTGTCCCTTAGAAGCTGAAGTTCAACCTGAAGAGACAGCGGTAAAAGCAGAGCCCAGTTCTGTGGTAGAAACACAGCCCATTCCTGTAATGTCAGAATCAGTTCCTGTGATCAAGGCCGAAGCTGCCCCTGTAGTAAAAGCTGAAGTTCAACCTGAAGAGGCGGTTGTTAAAGCAGAGTCCAGTCTTGTGGTCAAAACAGAGGCCCTTGCTGTAAAGCCACAACAGGAGCCTGTGGTCAAGGCAGAAGCTAAACTTGTAGAAGCCGAAGTTGAACCTGAAGAGGCGGTGATCAAAGCAGAGGTATATTTCCTCTTTTTCTTAAACAGTTTTACGAAAGCATGTGATCATTCATAATTTTTTTTATTGAATGTGTCTTCACTGAGTCATTTATTCTCTTCAGGTTGAGCCTTTCAAGGCAGTGGCAGCTGAGGAGGTTCAAGTGGTAAGCTTACATCTTACTATTTATAAAAATGGTAATAATGACATACATGGGGCATATCTAAACTCCACTATATGTTTGAAAATATCTGCTCAATGCAGCCTGGGTTTTCAAGCAACTTTCTGAGTAGTAGGGATTCAAACTTTAAAAACTATCTTGCCCTTTATAACTAGCCGTGATTTCTGTAAAATTGACTGAATGTAAAAACAAATGCCGCATCATAGACTTTTGAAGAGAAAATCTAAACTGTGGTTTCATATTTATATATATATATTGATTATGGATTAATCAGTTGTTAAAAAAATTTGTTTTTAACACTTTCTTTATGATATCTAGTACACTGACACAGGGAATTGTTTTTACACAAAGTTATAACATGGTCCATCAAGCAATTTCATTTTCTATTTTAGGACACACATTGGGGTTATTGGAAACAACTGACATTATGCTGCACAACTCAGGAGATCTGTTAGGCTGGTAAACTGAAGTGATATATATTTCACATATTATGTAGATAATTGTAATATAAAATTATAGAATGTGACAATACTCTAATTCGGTCTAATTTGGTAAGAAATTTAAATTGTGCATCACGTCCCTGCAATCGCTATCCCTTTACTTAACCATGTGGTACTGTAGGCCGCTTAAAAAAGTTGGTCTTAAATAACACAATTTGTGCTGCATCGTTGATGTAGGGACAATTAGGGGTTAGCATTGAAATTGATGAAACTACTGTATTTGTTATGGTGTATTCTAATTTTCCTGACATTTTTGGCCACTTAGCAAATTCCAGTGAAGTGGCAACGCCCAGAATGGCCCAAAGCGTCATACTAAAGGCCCATGGGCCACACCCTCTCATGCAATGGAATCTCCTCACAAGGAATGCATTTAGATTGACAAACATTTTGAATTTCGTGTGAAAAAATAAAACATGTCTGCTACTGGCCAATTAACATTCATGTGGGTGTGGTTTTGACCACATTTCTACAGAACTGCATCTTTGAAAATCAGGTTATTACACAACTTGGTACACGTGGTCCTAATCACACCAGTATTTAATGAGAGCATATTCACAATGACCACACGGTGGCGCTATTGAACGAAGCAAACTTTACAAAAAACGAAAAACGAAAAAACATCCACGCAACATTTGGTGCATATACGGACATTTGGTGCACTTGTCTGCCAACGCAATTGCGGTTTAATAAGGACAATATTGGGTGAATGCTGAGTTTTTTTTGTTTTGTTTTTTCTTTAGCTCAGAGCTCCATTAAATCTCCTGTTAGTAGGGTGTTAATGAATCCAGATGTGAAATTTTAATGAAAAATATTATAAAATCAAGGCATGCTGCTATATGTAATGTACAGTTTTTCTATCAACGCTTTTTAATGTTATTACAATTATTAACTTCTAAAATTCTAGTGGGACAAATGCCTCCAAAAATAAAGTTTGCTTGAAATACTATTCTCTAATTACTTGAAGTACATACTTATAGGTTGAAATTTGCACAGAGATATGCACATTGTCCTGTCAAGTTAAAAAAAAAATTATAAATGCAAGGCTTTGTGGGATAACTGGGTCAGGCAAGTCTTTTTTTGTGCACACAGACCCTTTGATAAAAGATGGCCCAAGTCCTGCCTGTATTAACCAATGGTAAATGTCCTAATTCTTGCTCTGGCATCAACCTGACTTAACTTTCTCCAACCCATTGCTTTCAGGTGATAAAAAATATCCTAGAAACGCTGGAGCCTGTGGAAGCTATATTTAAAGATGCCCCTGTAGCCAAGGTTGCTCCCTCAAAGCCTGTTGTAGAGGTGAGGCTGACTGATGCATTGAGCCTTATTGTCCCTTTGCTTATCTCACTATGTCAGTGTCACTAATGGAAGTAAAATGGAAGTACATCTGAAAGTTGCACCTATGCGTAACACCATCTACTCTGTCCAGGCTGCAGACGACCCTGTCACAGACACAGTGGCAGCCCCCATCGTGAAGACAGCCATGACCACGCCAGCCACTGAGGAACAGGTGATGTTAAGGCTTCAGTCATGAACGAACACACACCTACAGCGTGTTGGCCTCACCTCAAGCTTGACTGAGTGTCATCTCTATTCAGGTGCTCGCAGTCCCAAGTGACGAACTGAAAGCCCCATCGGAGTCACTGAGCAACCTCGCCTCGGTCCCTGAGACCACCCTTGTCACAGCTGATGAAGTCATTGACGTAAGTCCCTACTTTTCGCTATTCAGAGACTAAGGTGTCCAGTGTCTGGTGTCATATCGTAGACATGACACGCATTAACTCCTTGGAAAGAAAACAGCAGAAAGGCTGCTGTTGGCGGCAGGGTCTCTACAGACCTATAGCACTCACCTCTGTCATCATAAAAATATCTCAGCGCCCACTTCTGTCCCATCTGGCGCCTGCTGTACCATAACTGACACCTCCCACAACCCACTGCAGTGGGCCTACAGCACCAACAGGTCTGTAAACTAGGCTGTACACACTGGCCTCGACTATACTAACACTTCAACAACACAAGGATGTGTGCAGGGATACTGTGTGAGGAGCTCTCTGTTCAACAGTGTCTTCCCAGAACTACTACACTGCTTAAAGCCGACTGAACCGGGCCTGCCATGGATACAGGTCAACCGACAAGTGGCCTGGAGCAGTCAGAATGACACAGATGAAAGTGCGGAGGCGGTGGTAGACCTCCAGAGACGTCACCCATCCTCCTCCAGTCTAAGGAGTCAGCTGTTACTGTGGCTGAATCGTTTGAATTTCGAGGGACCATCATCTCGTGGGAGGGAGGACAACATCAAAGCGATCAGTAAGAAGTCATCCCGGCGGATGTTCCACTCCACCTTGAACTCCTCCATCAGAGGTTTTGGTCTGCATGTGCCCTACTGCAGGGATTAACTGCAGCACATGATATAATCTACAGAAAGGTTAATGCCACCTGTGGACAAGTACAGGTCAATCACGACAGAAGTCTTGTCACCTGGACAGTTTTTTCCCCCTGTGCTCTTGCCCTCATTATCCAGCCATCTTTCCTACAGAGACTGGTAAGACTATGACCATCACGTCAAGACCCCTCCAAACTGGAAACTCAATATCTACACTCAAAACACTGGTCATCTCCCTGCATGTAGCGATACAACACGGACAATGACAATGTTGCACATCATCTGTAAATCCATGCGTATACTGCGTAAAATACTAACTGTTCATATCCTGTCAACTTGGTGTAGGTTGTGTATGTTGTCCCTGAATTTTGTCTACTACTACTGCCACCATTATACCAAGTAGAGTCTGGAATTTAAGTATTTAAACACTCTAAGCAATGACATTTTGATTCTGGTTGTGGTTCCTGTGACCCCACTGTCTGGTTGGTCTCAGGAGGTGGTGTGTAATGTGAAAGAGGTGGCAAAGATGGGGGAGTGAAATGACGCACTTCCTCCCCAAAGGAGCTGCTGGTCAGACTTAAACAATAATTACCTATAAGCTTTGCATCTACCCATACTAACTTTAAACACATACTGAGTATAATAACTCAAACCAGCTCTTTGTGCAATCTCACTGCTATTTTAAGCACTTACATACCATCAAACACTTGGGTATAGGCTATCCTCTCTCATGACTCATTTAGATGCTCTCGCACATTTTCACATGGCTTTTTCCTACCTTCCTATATGGGTTTTCTGTCGGCCATGTTTGGATGACTCCTGTTATGTTTTCACAGTCCGTTTATTCCTTGCTCTGGACTCCTCCAGCACTTTAAATAGCATTGGATATACTCAGTACTGACTTGACTGAGCACATTTCCTTCCACAGACTAAAGAGGAAATTGAAGCCGCGGTGGAAATTGAGGTAGAAAAGGATGAAAAGAAAGCCTTTGATGTCCTTCCTGGAGATTTGTCCTCCCCACAGCCTATCATCTCAGAACTGCAATGTCACACTCAGCTTGCAACTGTGCCCGTCCCCATGGTATAAGGACCTATAGTGACCCTACTGTTTTTACTCTCCCAACCAATTATGTTAAGTCTTCACAAGTATTACAAATCCACCACTCTTTTTTTCTTACACACACCCCATCTTAAGTTCCTCCATGTTCTTCAGGAAATCCCAGCAGAGGTACCGCAGAACGGACACATGGCAGCCGAGGTGACCATGGAGGGATAGATCTATGCAGGTGATTTTTTTGGTTTAGTCAACCTGGTCGGGAGCTGTGAGATAATGGTGAAAATAAACTGGTACACTGCAAATTGACTAAGACCAAAAAGGGATAGTAGTAAGGATTAGAGAAACATTTTCCATACCAAGGGTCATGACCCCATTTTGGGTATTGAAAATGAGGTTGAGAGAAACAGAAGTATAAATTTTTGCATATAAACCGTGTGAATATCTGCTTTCCACAAAATTCAGTTTTTCTTCTGTTTTCCTCCAAAAATATGTCTACAAACATTTTATAGGTTAAAGCAACAGCATATTATGATCTCATTCTTCATAATTAATACTGAACTTTGGATCCCGTTAAAACAAAGGGGAACAAACTAAGCAATGAATGCACGTATTTACACAAAGTCTGAATTTTTGCATGAGGTATAAATTGCCACTGACATTCTGTTAATGTTTCTGTCTCTCTACAGATTTCCTCAGTCTGTATGAAGGACTGAAGAAAGCTTCACGGGGAGTCGACCATCAAATCTTACCTTTAATCTTTTAGGGCTTAAAGGGACTGCTATAATATGTTACAGACATCCAACACTCAGTGCCTTTCTTGCTCGGGGTTACAAAATAATCAGACTTGTTTAAAATCTAGGCAAGTCAATACGAATTTGGTTTTGACAGTTTGGAATCAAAAAATGATGGCTGCTTTCCTAGATTTCTGTATCCCAGTGCATGCATTTGGATTGACTGTAAATGGCATACATCGGGTATGCTGTAAAACTAATGAATGTGGCATTGGGTTGTCTTCATTTGTGGACCATGTTTTTTATGGATGAGAGATATTTCCTTGTATCTTTCCTATTTCAGTCTGACATTATTACAGATTGTACCTAGGTCGCCCCGTCCTTCTGCTTATCCCCAATGTGGTTACCTTAGTTTTGTCACAGGATTGTATGACACAGCTCGATATTCTTTACTGTAGTGTCAATGTGTCTATAGTCCAGTTGGCAAATATCCTGCACAATGTGAAACTCTGGGATGTTTTTCAGGTCCTCTGACCAGATGCCCATAACATTTAATTTACAACTCTGTTAAATCTGCTTATACCTAGGTTCGAGTAGGTGGCTTGTAGATCTTTTTGTTGTTTTTATTTTTCAATTGTTTTTGTTTAGAAACAATGTGGTACATCTGCAGTTTGTGTTCACGGTTTTGTGCTCTGGAAGAGACCATGAGAAGTTGACATGTAATTAATGAGCTAAGTTGGAATTCATTCACCATTTGGAATAAAATATAATACTCACCGTGATTCAGCTGGCTTGTTTGACTGGTTTCCCAGTCTCTCCCGATGAAAGGCATCACTATAACATGATTATGCCACCGCCATGCTTTGCCGTAGGGATGTTCTCACAGAGATGAGCAGTGTTGGCTTTGCACCACGCATTTTTTTATTTTAGGCCCAACAATTTTATTTAGGTCTCATCTGATCAGAGATCCTTTAGCCATGGCTTCGCTGTGACCTCCACATGCCTTAGGATGTTACAGATCTTTAGCAACAGGTTTTTCCAACTTCAAGTATTCCTGTGAAATAGCTGAAATATGGCCAGTTTCTCCCCTCCTGGCTGTGAAACTCCACAACTCATTCAGTTACCAGGTGCCTCTTGGTGTGCTTCTGTGGTCACCACCAACCTCCTTGCATGGTCACACGGTTTCAGCAGACAGCCTGAATCATGGTTGTTATATTCTTTGAAAACAAACTTTGATGGATCTAAGTAATAGTTTGTCCCTACAGGTGTAGTCACCTTGTGTCTTTGTGGAAGGTGCTTCCACACTGGTGGAATTCCTGGTCCCAATCATGTTAAGGAGTATTTTTGCTACCATGGCTAAAAGATCTCAGTGACTGAGCTACTATGGCTGAATGTTTGGGCAGGTTTAGCAGGATTTTCAGTGACTAAGACAGCTTTATTGATGTTTCATGGCCGTCTCAGTAACCTGGGACATATTGCCAAATAAAATGTTTAATTGTGAAAATGCAATGCCACACTGAAATATTAATATTATGTTTCTGTAACCTAAATCATTTGACTTGAGCTCAGGGGGATATCAAAATCTACTTATTAACATGCATTAAAACACTTTGGAAGGAAAACTACTTAAGTAAATACAGGTAATCCTTTATAGAAATCAGGAAACAATAAGCTGTTTCAAAAAAATGTGCAATTCAGTCCATGAAACATTAAAGTGGCTGTTCTGGTAGCTCATGGTGAAGACACCCCCCACCCAATATTTCCCCCATCAATAATACATAGGCAAGGTCAAATTATTAGATAAAACATTTTTATTGCATAGTTGACAGGAAAAAGAAAGCAGTTACACCAAAAAGATCAACAATGATGAAAACATCTTTATGAAAGACATCTATCAGGTGACTCATTCGCAGACACACTTGCAATCACATGCTGACAAATGAACCCTTTACGGCTTCATATAAAGGCACTTTAAGGGCCATCTCTCTTAACAGTGGAGCGGCAGTTGGTGACAAACAACAACAGAAATGAAAGACAGAAAGGAAATTAAGAAAACGCAGTAGCACTTGAAACCTCAGTGAAGGAATTTCATTCATGTTTTGCACATGACACTTAATATAACCATTATCCATGACAGAGATGACCACACTGGTAATAATGACAGCTAGCTCCTGAATTCGACTCAGGACAGTGGAATCCAGTCTATTGGTTCGCTCAGGACCACCAATAATCTAACAGAATCAAATAATGAAGACAAAGGTCACCTGCACCTTTTAAGAGATTGCATGCATCAATTAATAGCTGTACCACGTTATTTACCATGTCAGCTACAGACAGGTTGCTTGAGCGTGGTTAGCTGGTACATAAAATACCTATTCAGACACAGTAAGATCTGACAGGCTTCTGCAAGGCTTCAGTGGATGGAGCCCAACCTCCCCCCATCACCTCCCCTAAGCCTATAGAAATTCCTTGTTCCCATCACATTATCATTAAATATATTACTTTCATTACCGATTCTTTTCATAACATTGAAGAGAATTTCAGATAAAATTTAAATGAATATGGAACGACCCTCCCCCTGCCCCCATCTAATAAAGCCCCACACACAGCAACCCCAACCCCCTCGTGCCTCCTCCCCACGACACTGGCCTGACCTCACTCTTAGGGGGGATTAGTCAGAGTCTTCGTCGTCAAGGTACTCATCAGCGTTGCTGTGTATACGTGTCACATCTGTAATAGAAGAAACAGGAATGAATAGTTTAGGCCTGTTAGACTGCTGGACGTTCAATTATCATGATTCATGACTGCCAAAGGCAAACTACATTCCACAGTGGACTGAACCATACAGTTCATTTTTGGTTCCTCGCTTTGGCATCTAACATTCTTAGTCGTTTTACTAAAATGCCCAGCAAGTTCAATCTACGAAGGATTACTATGAATAATAAGTTCTTGAAGAAATGCATCAACGCTTATCATGAACAGTCAATTAACTTCACTGACTGTGTGACAATAAGCATCGGTTTCTTAGACAAAGGTTAAACCTGGTCCTGGACTAAAAAGCATGTGCAATAAAGATTTGCCATTGAAAGTGCTTTTCTGTCCTGGGATTAAGACTTGTATCTGTGTCCGGTAAACCCAGCCAAATGGACATAACGCTGCCCCCTTCTGGCCTAAATGACTCACTGCCTCCTTGTTTCCTCTTGATGAGAGAGGCACACTGAGCATTGGTGGCCATATCCAGAGCCAGCTTCTTCTCATTGTTCTTAATATCAGTCCTGGCATCTGGTGGGAGAAAAGTCAGAAATAAACACAAAGAAAGTTTACAACACACCTTCTCATACCAGGGTTTTTGGTCAATATTTTATTCAATAAACAATTAATAGAATTTTTAATCAAGTGAAAAAAAAGGTACGTGTGCAATAACTAAAACATTTTAAATTGATTACATTTCCGGAGTTTAGACCCGCAAAACCAACCCCGAAATATTACCAGTATTATTATGTTTGAGGCCAGGGATACAAAGTCTATTATTTTTGCTTTTAAAAATTGTCACTTGTATCGATGCTATGTTTGGATTTCAAATTAGGTATTATAATTTGTCTGCCAATTTAGTTTCACTGTTTTTTTTATAACAGGGTTATTTACCAACAGGGAAACCTACTCTTATATTAAATCAAGCAATTTAACAAACATAGTATGGGCACTGTATTAGTAGGGGTAATAAGTCTATATGGAAAACAGAATGAAAAATGTCAAATGTCTTTTACGCCGAATCACCTTTAAATCGCTAAGTGCATTTATTAATACTTAGAATTGTACTCTGAGTAATAATGCAGTTGATCAACAACATTTAAAGATGGGAGTCCTTTGCGCTTCACAAACAAAATGGGTGTTACCGCTTTCTTTACCCTGGCCAGAGCAAATCACTGCCACAGCAGTTCTTAGTAACCTTAAATGTATACTAACACTACGTAGTTTTCATCCATTACAGCATGTTAGATGGTAAATTATTTGGTGTATGTTTCCAGATTTGTAAATGGGATTTTGCTTGTGCTTGTTGAGTGTGATGTATTCTAATACTGGCTGAATAAATACACGAGCAGAGAGCGGCTTGGATATCAGATAGGGCTGTAGTTAACAGGAGAATGCGCTCTCTTCCTAGCGCATAGGCTCCTGATTGGGCGAGCAATGTGACAAAAAGGCGACATCCTTGCAATGTTTCAAATGTCAACATTCCCAGAACCACTGACTCTCCTCAATTAGCCATAATTTGCACAAGTTGGTGGCTCTGTGAATTCACCACAACCTTGACTTAAACTCATAGATGGGACATGAAACTGGTAAAAAGGTGAAATGCTTTATGTTATTGTACTCACCCTTATTAAGTAACATGTCCACTATGTCGGAGTAACCCTTCCAGGCAGCAGCATGCAACGCCGTGTCTCCCAGTTTATTCTGCCGCAGAACAAAACAGACCACCCCAATATTTATCACATATAGCCATTATCCCAAAGACAGATTACACCTAAACATGGACTAACAGATTTTTATTTTTTAGAGCAATGGTAGGCAACTTCAGTCCTGAAAGGCCAAAACATCAGGTTTTTATTTCTGCCTGCTGGTTATTTGTACACAACTTGTTCCGATTCCAAATCCAACCCAGATTAAAACGAAATAATGAAATGTGTTTCAGTCCTCCAGGACCAGAATTGCCTAAATACTCCAGTTTCATGTATCTATCAGAGGCAAACAGCCCAGTCAGGCTTTAAAACATAGTATCAATCACAGTTGCTTGTGAGAGCCATTTATAAATGGTAGAGTTTTTCTTACCTGCTGGTTCAACTCAACATTGGACTGGCCCAGCAAGACATCCACCACATCTGTCACAAAAACAACAACGCCATCATGCAGCGCACCATTGACGTGTCTCTGCAGAGTGTGGCGTGTGGAACAGTGTCTCGAACAGCTTGTGGCACAAGCCTGACAGATTGTTCCAGCAGACTGTGAAATTAATAGATTGATTACCTTTGTGTCCTCCGTGGCATCCCCAGTAGAGGGCAGTATTCCCAGCTTTGTCCAGTCCATTGATTCCTACTTTGTTCTCCAGACACTCCCGCAGCCAACTCAGATTCCCTGTGTCAAACAACCATTAAAAAGCACACAAACAAAAAGACAAGTGTCACACCATGTCTCCTAAGTCTGATTCATACATGTTACAGAAAGTGTAAATTAAACTATAAGAAGAATAATGCATCATATTTAGTTTATTGTTCGCACAGTATTTGCTAATGGGGACGAGTGACAAACACAGCAGAACTCTGGGCCCTCACCTCGTTTAGCTGCCTCGTGCATAGGGTTGTCAATGGACTCCGCCTGCTCTGCCACTGTGGGTCAGAAAACAGAGGCACCATGTTCATATGAAAATGACAGTAAGGAGATGGAGCTATTAAAGGTTGCCTACAAGGCCTACAGGAATGTATTGCCACCATGATCAAACGGGCCATCAATTTTCAATCCAAACAAGTCAATGGACTCATGGCTTTAGGAACAAAAACCTGTACCTGTATTCTGATGTAACTCCTGGTTTACTGTTCTAATTCCCATGTGACATTATCACATGGAGTTTGATGTTTGGTTTACGCACCATAATTGCTTGGGATGAGGCCGGTCCTTCCCCTGCAGGTCCCCTTCCACCAATTGCTGTCACTCTAAGGATGACAGACAGGCAGTGAGAGCGAATGGCAATGAACAATTCTCGTATTCAGTATCTCTGAGGTGAGAGAAACAACAGAAAGCAATAAAAACAAAAATGGGATTGGGTAAAGATAACAGGGAGCAATTGGAGGTAGAATAAAATAGTAAAATAAAAGAACAACACAAAGTGCAAAACAGAAACAGGTAAATAAAATTAGGGAGTAAATGAGAGAAAAAGTGAACAGGGAAACAAAAAAAGGTATAACTCACCGTATCAGAGATATACAAGATATCACCCTCTTCGAAGTACAGTTCATCAGGCTAAAAAACAAACATCACATTTCATTTGGAATGTTGTTAGGTGGTGGAGGGACTAGACCAAACATTTAGAAAAAAAACACTCACTGTTCGTGGGTCAAAGGTGAACATTGCTCGAAACACCTTCACCTGGCCTATTAGAGAACAGAGGGGGAGACAGGGCATGAGTTAACAGTGGGACTGTGCAGTGCAGACAATTGCGCGCATGCACACGCGCACACGGTCACGCGCATACACACACTCAGAGTTGGTTTAAGAGCACAAAAATAATATGGGACAATGATATTGCACACACTATTCAAATGTTCAGATGTCCACAGACATTTATGGCCCCATCCACACACTCTAAACAGGAAAACAGACCAGAGGCGACAAACCACGTGGTTTCAAGCAGACCTCACTTTTCATTTTTGTCCCTTTTCTTCACTGTATGTAGCACGTCTCATTGATCATAGAGTTGCTTAACTACAGCTCATGTTCATGAGACGTTACGGTGTTGAACTAGTTTGGCTATGAATCTGAAGGGTGTCTCAAGACATACTTTACTGCCATGTTTGAATACCAGTCGTGGAATGTAAACAGAGTGGTGTTAGAAAACTACACAAAAACATATATGTTTGTAAACCAGGGTTGGGTTCACTTGGCCCAAAAGAAAGGTGTGTGAGTCACACAGAGAGGCTATCTGTAGGACTACTTGTTCAATAAGAAACACTAAGGTGGTTGGTTTAGTGAGGTCCAGGGGTCTGGGCCCATATAATTCTGCATTATAGGTTTCAATACCACCCACAGCTTTCTCAACAAAAACAAAACGCAAAGGTATTTGGGAAAAATACATTTAAAAAAAAAACTACACAGAAATGTATACTTCCTGGGACTCAGTTGGTGACTGGAATGTAAACAGGGGTATGCAAGCCTTGAGAAATGTGTTCTCTCTACACACACACCCCGATTGAGCCATGGTACCACACAGAATTCCAGTGAGATGCTGCCTTTGAGTTGACCGAAACTGCACTGCTCAGCTTTGTTCAGTGTAGTTTGACAGGCTCCACCCTGCTGCTGTAAAGAATCTGGGGTCTGTCCGAGCCCCAGCTACTACCCTACTCAAGATGTGTATGGACGTTTCTAAATACCCAGAGAACTAGGTAGTAGTTGAGTCACTAGATAAGGTGAGTGGCTGTGTTCATAGCCTTAAGCAGTTTGGGGCAGGCACAGACTTGTGAGACTCTGCAGAGAGACAGACAGACAGACACACAGACACACAGACACACACACACACACACACACACACACACACACACACACACACACACACACACACAAAAGTAGGGCTAAATCAGGACTCAGTCATGTAACGATCAATGAAACCCTGTGAATACTGATTCCACCATGTAAGCAGAACACTCCAGCAGACAGAACAATAACCACATGCACTATGTAGTCAACGCTTGCCTAACTTAACACAATAGGTAAAGTTAAACCAAAACATTCCATAGTGCACACAAGTTTCTGGAAGCCTTTTGGATGAAACTATAACCTTATCTCTGATATATTAACAATTGCCTGCATGTATGCATTGCAAGACAACTGTTTGCGTCTAACTAATAATAACGCCCAATAATAGCTTGATACAGTTAACTAGTAAATATCGCCTATGAATGGGCCAGTTAGCTACTAGCTACTATAAAAACGGGGAAGTCGTTTGAATGATATTCGCGTTTTGGGAGGTACTGAATCTAGTTATGACCTTATTCATTTTATGTATTCATGCCGTGTGTGGGCCCCAGGAAGAGAAGTTACTGCTTGGCTGAATCTAAGGTGGATCTTAAATTCATGAACACCTTACTCTTAAATCAGACCAGCATCACGGAGTTATTGTACACTATGGCGGCCACATTTTTAGATACAGAATGAACCTTAAAAAGAACCACGACTAGAAGACAGTGATTTCAATTTCATCAAGCAGAAAGTTAGCTAGCTCCTGTGCTGTAGCTGTTCGTAGCATACAAAACGTTTGCCGCTTCGCTAAATAAACTATAGGTGTGTAGCGTGTACAGAAGGTTTCATTTGCTTAATGATGGGGCGGGAGAGGAAGTTCAGATTAGCTAGCTAGCTAATACATAGCTAACATTACCTAGCAAGATAACTTTTGCTAGCTAATTATAACCTAGTTAATTAAACGTTTAGCTGGTTAACGTTACCTGGTTTAGCTGGCTTGGGAGGCGGTTTGGACATCTTCAGACTTTTAAAACTGTAACTCAACAACACCTTATCTTATGCCGAAAACGCTGATTAACCTACTGTCCAAAAATAAAATAGGAACTTTCTCACTTCCAATGAGGAAGTACTGACATTGCGCATGCTCTCTGAGATAAAGCATTGGTAGGGATAAAAGCCGCGTTCACGTGCGATTTAATTTATCAGTAGCTCTAAAATCCCAGTTGGAAATTGTATTCACTAACCTACCAAATCTTAAATACAAAGAAAACTCTTACAAAATGTTGTTTTTGGCAACCAGATTTGCCAAATTCCCTTTTGGTCAATGCCATAGCGTGGTACACGCATGCAGCAGGCACATCTTTGAAGACATACAATCAGGCCTGATGCCCCTACAATATCAGTTACATGGAGCTATTGGTCCATGTTGGGGACTAATAGCAGGTTGGTGGTGGTGTATGTTAGCAGGGTTGGTGGGATGCAATCCATTTCAATGTTGACAGTGGTGGGCTAATTGTGGGTTTGGTGCAATCGTCACATCCTGTCCCTGCATGCTGTTTACCTTCCTTGGTTTCTCAACCTAGGAGAGGATATACTCACCAGGGGGCCTTTTCCTCTCTAGAAAGGACGCTTCACCCCTTGGTGGTAGAGCAGATGAGGCAGAGGCTATGCAGGGCCTGTATTGATCTCTTTGCCTCACCGGAATACAAGCACTGTCCACTGCTCTTCTGAATGGGAGATGCGAGCAGTGACCACAGGCTCTCAGTAACGCATTCCCAGCAATTGATCTCATACTGCCCACGTTGGACAGAGTTTGCTCAGAGAGTCTGTCCCTTCTTCTGGCTCCTCGCTGCCCCAAGAAGCCATAGTTTCCAGAGGGTGTCTGTCTGCTCAACGGATCTCCGTGGCCTCTGGCTGTCCGACGGGCACTGGTGTAGCTATCGGGGGTGCAGGGCCCGCGGTGGGTGGGGGGCTTGTGCTTGGCCTCTATAATAAATATTTTTTGTATTTTTATTTTATGCTGTGTTGTTCCATGTGGTTGTCTTAGTCAGACGTCGACTGTGAGGTTAATGTATGCCAGGATCGGCCTCTCATGCGTAAATACCACATTGTACATTTTTGTCTTGGGGGGGGGTGAGGTGGGGGTGGGGGGGGTGTAAGGAGAGCTCACACCACGGCCCGGCATCATTTTGCTATGGCACATGTTGTCTCAAGCCAGTGGTTGGATTGTGTCCCCATGACCTCGAGAGTTGGACCTATAGGTTTGGCCCATTTGACTTTCCCTCCCGGGCCATGGCTTGTTCTTGGGCAAGGCTTTGGTGCTAGTTTGTTTCTCTGACCTTGGCCAAATTTCAAAATCCCGAAGTATCTCTTTAAGACTCTTGGCCACTGGGATGATAATGGTCTCCTTGAAGAAAATGGGAACTCCAGCCTGTGACGGGGACAGTTTGAAGATTCTGTCTGTAAAGACACCTGGCAGCTTAATTGGCCAACAGTAAAGATGCAACCAAGGATGCCATCTGAGCTGACAGCATTGTAAATGTTCAATATTTTTAGAGCGTCCTTCCTTTCAGCCTCAGAAAGCGAAAGCACCTGGTAATCGGGAGCAACAAGGGTTTTTTCTGATTGGTTCAGTATTGTCAGCCTCAAAGCAAGCATAGAATATGATGATCTCATCCTAGAGGGAGGCATTAATAGGCCTCATGCAGCTCAATTTGACTTTGTGGTCTATGATGGCATGTGGTCCTTGAAGAATATAGTCCACTTCATCTGTCCACCGTTTAACAGTCCCAAATTTTGGCGGTAGCCCTCTCTTCAGCTTTTGCATGTAGGCAGGGAGGTGGAACAAGGATAAATGATCTGATGTCTGTAGGCTGGTGCTAGTCTGACCATATGGTTTATGTTAGCTAGTGTAATCACAAACTTTTGAAGTTTCAGATCAAATCTTAATGGTTGGGCATTTTAACTTAAATAGTAGTTGAACACGATCATGTCAGACCTACTGTCCCAGTGTCCTATTTCCCATGAGGTTGTGAATCTAGCTGGGCTGACAAAAAGCGACAACACATTGTTTTTAATTAGTCTGTCTCTAACGTTTATTGAATGGAAAAAGAATGGAATCAAGTTTGCAAATTGTTTTTTTTAAATATCGTTTTGTCTGCACCTTAGCCTCCCACTATTTACTTTTTGTTCTGGTTTGTGACTGAGAGCAGGGGTCGTAATTTGTAGAGATAATGCATTTATTCATGGCAACGAATCACTATGCACCAAAGTCGACTTCATCCTGTCTGGGATAGAATCACAGATTGTAGAATATGAAACAATATAAAGATACGAAAAAAGTACTTCTCCCAAATGCGCAGGTATGAGATTTGATAGCGACGTTACATATAACAAATAATGCGCAATAACCCGCAGAAATCCGTAGTCTAATCGAATCTAACGGTCCGGTCACACTGAACTGCGCACGTGCAGATCCACCACGCGAGGCACTCCTTCCATGTTTCTTTTTCTTACGTAATGTTAAAATGTGTCAGTTTGCAACTTTCACGTAGTTATAGTAATGACACTTTAAGCAACTTGTTACATTGGCTTGAATCTAGGTTTTGCTATTGAACTTTGAGCAAAGGACAACTAAAAACTAATTTTTCATTACTTTCTTTGACTTATGAAAGCCAAAACCGACTGGTATGTCGAGTCCGTTTTTGAAGGATTCCTGGACTTTTCGAGATTTTGTGCTTTTGGGTGTGACATTTATGTTGCGGAACCACTAGCCAATCGACTGACGGATGGTGTTATTATTCCTAGTTTCCTCTCAGTCCTTATATTACACCTGGTATTACGTTTGTCAGCAAATCAACTACGGGAGACAAGATCAATTTAGATTCAGCAATGCGGACCCTTGTCATTGGAATAGGAGGGTATGTGTACGTGAAAATATGCGAATCTGTTCTGAAACTCTGATCAAACCATAGTTATTGAATTCCGTTCAATCTGACTTCTCAATCTAAAATGCAGATTTTATTTTGGATAGAGATAGGTTATGAGAGAGGTCATTAAAAATCAATAATGAATTCTCTTAATTTGGCACATTTTCTTCCCTGCAACAGTTCATATGTCTTTAGTGTAAAAGAAAAAAGTATTGCTCTACGTTTTCAATCATTGTTATTTAACAACTCGATGCGTGGACCCATTTTAAACCCTTTGATTTTTCTGAATTTTGATAAATCCTGAAAAAAAAATCTCAGTTGTACTTTGTGTTTTTTATTTACTCATTGTTCTTCTAAGTACATTTATTCATAGAGAGAAAACAACATTGGATGTTCTGAGTCCATGTCTCAATGATTAAATCACATCAGAAGACAACATGTTTAAGGTCTGTAAGAAAATGTAAAAAAAAAAAAGATTTGACAGCACTTCTGACCCTTTAATTGTGCTTTTATAGCAATAGAGACATTTGCTGGTCTTTGATAAATCTGTATCCTACTGCTGCTGCTAAATACAAATAATATACAAGTGTGGTAGGCCTACATACTTCTCATGATGCCAGGTAAGCTGACTTTACAATTTCGGGGAAAGTTCAAACTATTTCTTTTAACCTATTGACACAGTTATCATTATTAGTAACTGATTGATGGTGGGGGTGTTCCTATGGTGTCTTTAACTAGGCAGACCCATGGCAGTGGTTTACCTGGCAGATTAAACATTGACCTTGTCTGTCAAAACAAGCATACAATGCCAAAGGCTCAATCTGAATCAGAGAGACCATTCTGACTGTTAGACTAGAATCTCCAAAACTCTGAAATCTGCATTTCATGTCTTCAGGATGACCAATGCGGGGAAGTCAACCTTGTCCAGTAGTCTGCATCTGCAGATCCCAAACAGTTGCATCATAGCACAGGATGATTTCTTCAAGGTCCTTCTCCCTCCTTTCTCCTCAATGTGCCTCTCCTTGTTCCATGTTATTCTCCTCATTGTCACATTAACTAGGAAGGTGAAGAAGATACTCAGTGGTCATGTATTTTTTCACGGTTTCCCCCTTTAGGAGGACTCTGTGATAGCTGTGGACAGCAATGGGTTCAAGCAGTATGATGGTAAAGGCATAGTTTCTGTCTCTCTATGTGTATATGTGTGCAGCACCTGTCAAATGTTTGGACACACCTACTCATTCAAGGGTATTTCTTTAGTTTCACTACTTTCCACATTGTAGAATAATAATGAAGACATTAAAACTATGAGATAACGTGGAATCATGTAGCAAACCAAAAAAGTATTAAACCGATCCAAATATATTTCAGATTTTAGATTCTTCAGATTTTAGTATCCACCCTTTGCACACTCTTTACATTCTCTCAACCAGGGGTTCCATATGTGTTATTTCAGAGTTTTGATGTCTTCACTATTATTCTACAATTTGGAAAATAATACAAAGAAATACGATTAAATATGTAGGTGTGTCCAAACTTTTGACTGGTACTGTACGTTGTAGCTCAGTGTGATTCAGTCTGCCATGTCTATGTGATTTTCTAGTGCTTGATGCTCTCCACATGGACAGAATAATGAGTGAGGTTGAATTATGGCAGGAGAACCCAGGTTCATTCCTAGCGTCTCATGGTCTAAGAACACAATGCTCTTCGGCATCAGAAGATTCAGAGAATGTGTTTGTGCTCATCGTTGAGGGCTTCCTGATCTTCAACTACAAGTAACTGAGAGGAAACAGATCTTCACTACACTATACTCTCATTCATACTAAAATAAATACTATATGGTCTATGTCTGATGTGAATAATTATTTATTTGGCTGTGGTTTTTATTTTTTTCATTGGCAGGCCCTTGAATGAATTAATTGACAAGAGGTATTTCCTTGAAATTCCTTATGACATCTGCAAAGAGAGAAGAGGGTGGGTATTTTTTTTTTGAAAATATATATTTGTGTTATTGTTTCTCTACTCCCAATATAACTGCAAACATTAGACACAAGTGTGGTCTGTTCAGATAGTTGACGTGTTGGTCTACATAACCTGTTGCTGATGAAAATAATCCAAATCTGGCCCACCTTTCCTGTGATTGACAGCTCAAGGGTTTACACACCCCCTGATACGCCAGGATACTTTGACGGACATGTGTGGCCAATGTACCTAAAACACCGTCAAGAGATGGAGTACACGGCATCAGATATTGGTGAGTTTGTCAGTCATTGTGCATATTAATATCTTTATTTGCTAGATGCTTTAATGGTAGTGGTGGCTGTTTTAAGTCCTGGTTCTAGTCCCGTTAACTTGGTATCAGTTCAGTTCATTGTTTTCTGCAGCTACCAGTTTTTGACCTGGTCACTTTTTCTTAATTTCGAGACTTTCTGAATGGATTGGAGTCCAAGGAGGATTTGTTGGATTATGTATATGCAGATGTAACCCAGGAAATACAAAGGCTCATCAGTAAGTTTGCAAATAAAAAAGCTACTTTTTTTCTTTGAAAATGGCAACTGAATGGGGAGTCACTCAGTAATCTAATGTTCCATTATTTTGTTGGTTGTTTTTTAGGGGATGACTGAGCAGTTTGACGACACACAACAGCCTTTTTCATGTTAAATACATTTTACTTTTCATCCTTGTAGTTAAATCTTGTTTACACTGCTTTTAAACTTGTAATGCATCAATAATTTCAAAAACCTGTGGTATATATTTTGTATGAGCCAGAGGGGTGTAAGTGACATTTTGGGCAAATATGAGTTCTATACATCAAATGAAAGCTCTCGATGAGCTCTATTAAGTGCCAAAATGACAGAAGTGAAATCATGACCAATAAAGAATAAAACAACAAACCTTAAATACATAACTGTTAAAAAAGGGTCTTTGGTCAAATTTTGTTTTGGCTCTCCTGTAAAGTTTGTTAAAAGACACTTACGCCCCTCTGGCTCCAAACTCCAAAATAGTTGAGGATTACAAAATCAATAATCAATAAGAAGTGCAGACAGTGCATTTTAGAAGCTGCTCTGTTGATTAATGTCAATGCTGTGTATTTGTCTATTATATTGCAATTACATTTTTTTGATGGGTGAGGGGACTATGTTGAATACCTGAGCAGTGCAAGGCAGTACATTTTTAAAACGTTTCTTGACTGTTATTTGTCTCTTAGTCTGCCGAGCAAGTATTACGTGCTATTGTAGTTTTAAACAATGTTTAACATTGCTGACTCCCAAAGTCACAACACACAGATTGTACAGTCATAAAATAATGCAACAAAAAAACAAGTACACAAACTGTAGCCTGCAACAGCTTTTGTGTGATATTGCTGTGTGTTGTGTAATATGTTTTTACAATATCCCATGTACCCAGTTGGATTTTCTATGCACCTATAGTTTATAATGTTGTGCTCTGTTCCAATCTTTCAGCACCCCCATAAGCAGGTAATGATTACACTGTTCAAATATGGGGGCATGCCAGTACCCAACAAGCATGTCAAAGTTCCAACTCCTGATCAATCCCAGATGACTGGGTTAATATAGCCCAGAAAAAAATGACAATGTAAGAGTTTAAAAAGCTGCTAGCTCTGTTAGACCCAATAAAAAGGGAACAAAATGAGAATACCGATGTAGGAAGAGAAAACAGTGTAGACAGATCAATGGCAGGTTTGAGATACAAATGAATAGTATTTTCTGAAAATATGGTATTACAGCCCTTCCCTCATCTCTGGGCAAAATACATGTTTGGCGGCCCCTTGTCCTAGAATGTTCTAAAAACCTGGTCAGTCCCCAGGCACATAGTGATGTAAATGTATGGATGTTAATAATTTGTGTTATGCTCATGTGTGATGTCTATGTCAAGTATTTTGATTTTTTGTATGTAAGAATAATGTATCATATTTTCTTATTAGTCAATGTGTTAGAATTCTAGGTAGATCAAAGCCATTAATTGTTTGGATATCTAACATTGCTCGTTATCTTCTAATACTGCAAGTCATGGAAATTTGTATATGGTCTCATTGCCAATATAGGGATTGTTTACATTACGAGACAGAAAATGAAAAGCAAGATTTTTTTTTTGTGTGCCTTACACTGACCCTAAATAAACAACCGACCCTCAGCACTCTCTAAATCGGGTAATGATTACGTTCTTCAAATATGGGGCCATGCAAGAACAAAACAAACATGTCAAAGTTCAAACTCGGATCAATCCCAAATGAAGCACTCCACTCCAGTATTTAGACTGATCTTGGTAGAAACAGCCCAAAGCTGTTGTCTGGAAGGGTGAGTACTGCTATTTGTCTCTATATTGTAGAAGTTTTAGTGGTCACTGTCTCATGGTCCTGTAACAGTTTTGTTGAAATATTGTTCATAGGATTTGTCTGGTCCATAACATTGTTCTTATTGCCAAATAATAAGCTAGTAGTTCTTTTGAACCAGTTCTGGAGTCCAAAGAATTACATAATAAAACAAGAACACTTATGCAAGAAGATAAAGAGTAGGTTAATGATGATAGATGAACAGGAAATGTTACACAAAATAAATACTTCACTTTACTCTGAAGGTATTATATTCTGTGTATCTCTTGGCAAAATATATATATATATATATTGGATAACACAGTGCATCATCTTCCAGATAGTGTGAATGGTTATAATACTGTGGTAAATCTTATAATTTCACCATAATATCTGTTCTAAATGCTAAAAAGACAGTTAATGGTATTTCCATAGTCTGGAACCACTGAATCTCCCAGGTATAAATACCTCAGGATACGATAATAGAGAGGGTTATCTTGATAGATGAGTGTCTCACCTTTAAGTTTCATATAGGAGATCTTATGAAAAGCTCAGGCTCAAGTTGGGTTTTAATTTTTTTTTCATCTTTTGATGCAAGAAAACGCCTTGTTTTTGCTACCTTTCTGCCTGTAATCAATAGTGGTGATACATGCATGCCCCTTATGGCCTCATAACGTGTGCTGGACACTGTGAACTACGGGGCGCTGAGATTTGTTACACACCCCAAAACACACACATCACTTATACGACAGTGGGCTGGCTGTCACTAGCTCTACGGAGATTAAATACATTTTCATATAGAAAGCCATTCTTTGGCAGCTCCCATTTTTCTTATGTTCTTCCATTGTCCAGCAGACTAATAATAAATATTTCCTGGCTTCCAAAACTGTAATGCCCGTATGGAACAAGGGAAAAAGGCATTCCAGTACTGTGCTCCCTCTACCTGGAATAAGCTAAAAGATATTTTAAAAATAAAATATCTAGTGACATTGAAGAATTTTAAATCTATGATAAAACCTATGATGGATAATGATATGGGAGTTGTAAATGTTTTGATCCTTAACTTGCAGCGTATCCCTGATGAATTCTGCATTATTAGGTAATGCGTTAATCTGTATTTTTAGGATTGTATGTAACTTCTGTGTTCTGCTATTGTTGGCCAGGTCTCTCTTGGAAAATAGATTTTTAATCTCAATCAGGCTAAATTTAACCTGGTTAAATTTATTTTAAAGAAAAATGTGAAGGAATCTTCCAGATAGTACGTGTGGTAAAACTAACGTGGTATATTTTCCAGATAGTGCCTCTGGGTCATAGCAGCGAGTATTGCATAATTAAAACCAAATTGATTGAGTAATGCAATTCTTTTTTTCTTTTTGTTATAGTTGCCAAGATGAGGACAACCCTGTGTTTGTTGATAGTTATGGCAGTGGTCTGTTTGGGAGTAGTGGGTGGTCACAAACGGAACGGAAGTGATGGTCATGAGCATGGCCGTGGTCACTGGCGAGACCGTGGTCGTGGTTACGGGCGAGACGATGACCAGGATGAAGGGCGTGACAACGACCGTGGTCACGGACCTAACCACGACCACGGTCACGGACGCGACCACGAACATGGTCACGGACGCAAACACGACCATGGTCACGGACGTGAACATGGCCATCATCATCGTGACAACGTCAATAAATCAGTTATCCATGGAAATGCAGACTTTGCTTTCAGGCTGTACAAACAGCTGGTGGCTCTTCCCACCAACCAGAATGAGAACGTATTCTTCTCCCCGCTGAGTGTGTCTCTGGCCCTGGCAGCTCTATCCGTGGGGGCCAAGGGTCAGACCCACGAGCAGCTCTTCACTGGTCTAGGTTTCAACAGCAGCCAGTGGGACCAAGAACAGATAGGCCAGGTCTTTCAGACCATCCTCACAGAGCTTAACCAGAAGACTGGAGTGGATCTGTCAGTAGGAAGTGCACTTTTCCTTCGCAACACATTGAAACCGCATCCCGAGTTCCTCGACACCCTGAAACGCTTCTACCTCTCTGAGGGTTTCACTGTCGACTTTACAGACACTGCTAAGGCCATCGATACAATTAATACCTATGTGAAAGAAAAGACGCGAGGCAAGATAAACGAGTTAGTCAAAGATCTGGACCCAGCCACTGTCATGTACCTCCTCAGCTACATCTACTTTAAAGGTAAGATATTATTCCAAACTAGAAGGCAAAAAACACTAGAAGCAAAAAAAACAGTGTCCTTTACTGAGTTCAAGTCTTTGATTAATGCAGGTGCTGTTGATGCCACTGTCTGTCTACCCTAGACAGTTTTAACATATAATGCATTTAGTGGTAAACTTTCCCTCGTCACATTACAGCCTGAAATACTTTAACATGTTCTAATTCTAAAGGAAAATGGGAGATTCCATTTGACCCCGAAGACACCACATCAAAACCTTTCCATATCAATGACAACATCACTGTTCCGGTTCAGATGATGACCCTGAAGAAGAAGTTCTGGGTCTATGAGGACAAGGAGACCTCCACCAGTGTTTTGAATCTCCACTACAATGACTCAGTGTCCATGATGCTGGTGTTACCAGAAAATGGACTTGCTAATCTGGAGGAGGTCATATGCCAAAATCACATCATGAAGTGGCAGAGGTGGATGAGGAACAGGTAAGACCCATCTTATTAATGATTTACCACTCTAGTAAACCAAATGACGGTTGGGTGACAACCACACACACAATCACAGGATGGCAGATAGCCGAGAGGTTAAAGTGCTGGACCAGGTTTAAATGCTCAGTCCAACAAGGTAATAAATCTGTTGTTCTGCCACTGATTACTTGAAATATTATTGAAAATAATAATTCACACTGCTATAGGCATAATACACTTTGTACGCGTTACTTTGTCCTGTCAGTGTATTTGTATTTGTAATTTGTTTTTAGGGAATACGAGGTATATGTTCCTAAGTTGTCCATCACCACAAAATACTCCCTCAAGGACGTCCTGAGTGAAATGGGAATGACAGATATATTCACTGGTAGAGCTAACTTCAGTGGAATATCTGAGGAACTGAAAGTGGCTGTCTCAGAGGTAGGAATGGTTTCATTCAGCAATATACATACACAAATTGCCCTTTTTCTTCTTGTGACTCTATACTTCCAAATTTTGGATATAAAATCCCACATGCACTCAATCACTGAATTATAGATTCTCAGCATTTATTTTAGGGTATTTGTGTACAAATTGGTTCCACCATTCAGACAACACTTTTGAAACAGCATTGAGTCCCCTTATTTCAGGCCACCAAAAGTATTAAGACAAAGGGCTTGACAGGTGTTTCTGGTTAGTCTGGTGTGTTCCGTCACTTAATGTGTGCAGGCATAAATGCCCCAGTCGATCTCGGTCGCATGAAACATTGAAACCTTCTCTTGCACAGTCGAATGTGGTGTGTTCGCATATTTCTGATCTTTTGCTTCTGAAAAAAGGGGGGGGAGATAGGTGAATGCAAAACAAATAACGTTAAAAATAAATAAATAATGTATGCTAACTGCCGAAATCCCCCGGTCAAAGCGCAACCTCTCGGAAAAGGAACCAGATTTAAGAAATCCATGCACAAATGGTGACCATGCGCCCACTTTCAAGTGGAAGTATGAATGAAGCCTGAGAGCTGTCAGTTTCTAGTGAAAGTATGAATGAAGCTTGAGAGCTGTCAGTTTCTAGTGAAAGTATGAATGAAGCTTGAGAGCTGTCAGTTTCTAGCCTTGATTCTAGGCTTTGCATTTGCTTTGCAATTGATGTTGGTTTTTGTCTACACGAGGACCAACAAGGTGTCCAAATACGACCAAAGATGTGTCCACGAAAGCCAAGGGAGCCCATATGAGGCTGAAATGTAGCCTAAAGTTGTCCTTGGTAATGTTGCAGGCTTTACATCTATGTAAACTGGCAGCTTTGACAGCATAGGAGTTGAATACTTATAGAAGAAACATATTTAAGTTTAAAACAATTCTTATGAATATTTCCCCACATCACCATGATTTTGAGTTTCAGGGGCTTAAAATAAAAGATGAAACATAACAAAATGTCAATGTACTCTGTAATTGAGTTGTGTGACAGAGAATTGGGCCTGGTTTTGCATTTACTTGACAGATACTCAATGTGTACCTACTGATCTGCTGGTGTTAAGTCAGGTTTTCTGGACATAATGAAAGTGTTGATTCTGAGTCCTGTACTGTTTACATTGACAACATTCACATTGCTGTATTACATATATCTGTATTTGTACAGATTTGTCCCTTTTATTCCCCATTCACAATTTTGTCATATTCAATTGTAGCTACAGCCCTGATTCATCGCAACATCTTCAAATTAAACCAGGGATTGGAAGTCTTCAACCTAAGCATCCGCGCCAAGCCATTTATGCTGCCCTTCCAAACAGGAAGTCACGTGGGTCAATGTGTGTAAAGGCACACTCACCTGATGACCTTAGCTAGATCTGCATTGCCAATGGGGCTGTCCAGCCCCTCGTCAGCTAGAGGCACAGTATATGTTGTCTCTAGAACTCATTAAAAAAAATATTAGTACTATTATTAGTCAGATCATATAGTAGTGGTTTTATTCTCGCTTCCGCTCCCTGCATTTAGTCACCGCTCTACAACATAGCTGCATTTGTGCCATGTGAACCACGTAACCTAGGCCTGTGTATTACAGACTTGCAATGTGTGCTTGGTTTCAGGTGGTGCATCAGGCCACGCTGGATGTGGATGAGGCTGGGGCAACTGCAGCAGCAGCCACAGGTGTGGTCATCATGCCTCTGTCCATGCGCCTCACCCCCGTGTTGAATTTCAACCGTCCATTTATGGTCATTGTCGTAGATCAGGAGACCAAGGGCATTCTATTCATGGGCAAGGTCATCAACCCGTCCAACAAATGAACACCGGTGCTGTGTAAAACCAGTGTTGCGGAAAATGTGCTCTACAGAAGCAGCGGTTTGTAATCGCTAATTGAACTGTGAACATATGTTTTGTCTGTGCAGTTGTGTCTGAAAATCAGTGAACAAACATATCCAGACTCCTCTGAATTAGTATACCTTCTAAAGCTAAAAAGTGCAAACACCCTTTATGTTCACTTTGCTTGATATTTTTACAATTAATAAATGCATATCATGTTCTGCTGCCTTTTTTCCAGGTGTTATTCACCATGTTACAGAATGTTTGTTGGATGTTGCTTCTCTTTTCCTGGTTGAAAGGTTGTCGTTGCCAGGACAGTTTGGTTTACAAAAAACATACTTTCTTCAAACAACCAGGGTGCCCCTTAAAGGCTGAAACAGAGAAGTATCTAGTAAGCTGCTATGTTTTACCTCAAGAATCCTGCAAATTTAGTAAGACCATACTAGCCTGTGTACATGGTGGAGACTGACAAATATCATGGCTACAAGCCCGAACCTGTATATTAGGCTGTCCGATAGTTATATGAGGGGATGGTAATGAAGGTCCACAAACACAAACAAATGATTTTGAATGAGATAGTTGTTTGATAGTATTTGTATGCACGGATGCTTAAGGAAACACAAAGCAACAGAAACAATACGACGTCACATCTGCCAAATACAACACTGAAATGCTTTTTGAAGAAAATAAAGGAAAGCAACATTTTCTTGATTTAAGGGATTGTTAGTATTTGACCACAGAACAGGAGACAAATTCATCTGATTGATTTGGTATTTATTTCCCTGCCAAAAACAAGCCAGTTGACCACAATATATCATTCAGGATCTGGAAGTGCTGTCGGCCTGCACAGTAAAATACACTCATTTTGCAGTTTTGTTACGTAATTACTGTGTTTTGTATTTAAAAGGATAAATACAAAAGAAATGTAGTGCAGTTTAGTAGCCATGTTTGAGTTCTCCCTAAAAAGTGCTACTGAATTACTGCTCATCACCACTGTTTTTTTTACCACCACACTATCCCTACTACTATTGAGAAATGTAATAAACTATTTAAATGTTTACATTCATGCCATTTAGCAGAATGTTCTGACCCAGTACGATCATACTGAGTGTATACATTTTCATACTTTTTCGTACTGGTCCCCTATGGGAATTAAACTTACAACCCTGGTGTTGTAAGTGCCATGCTATAACAAATGACTCTAACATAAACCAGTGATTTGTGTAGTAATTGAAGTAGTAATGAGTGATGACTACAAAATTGAGTAATTTTACTTGGGAACACTACATACACGGTTTTCCCGCAGTATAAAAAGGCACCCACGGAGTTCCATTAGGGACATGATGGGCACTTACGTTAGGGTAAGGGGCTGGTTTGCGTTTCAAAGACGTTTATCCAGATTTTAAAATCGATTGCTTTTCCTAGCTCACTCAATTGTTCGATTGGATAGGCCTGAGTATGTTAAAACATTTAGAGGGACATGGCGGAAGGAACCGTGGAGCAGGCTATTGATGGAGAGCAAGAAGAAGCATATTTTTACAGAGAAAGGATGAAATGTACACCAGAAGAAGAGACAAGACTCGAAAGGCAACACTTTTGGAAAGTGATCGATGCGTTTAGATACTACAGGTACGGAATGTTTCAAAACATGGTTCCGTTAGCTCGCTAAACTACTGCTGTACTGACTACTAACGTTGTTGCACGAACATTACAACTGCTTTCTTTACAACGCTCCCACTTACGTTTTGCGTTATAACTTGTAAACAGTTGTTTCTTGCACTATGGTAGTCTAGACATCAATCAATGAAGTGGGTTTTGGGAGTATTGGGAATCAATGAACTTGGATCTCTAACTACAGTAGCTACGTTACGTATTTAAACGTAGGCTAAAGCTACATGCAGTTAGCTTGTGTTAACCCACAACAAAGTCATTTGACCGAGAGACATCAAACGAGGTGGTGTGCTGGAGAAACGTTAGCAAGCAAACTTTACGTTAATAGCGAACGCTTTTTCTGAATATTTGAAAAGAGAAATGACTACCTAATTGTAAATTTTTTTGAAGGTGACTAAAATTAGATCATCTTAGTGTGTTGATATAACTGGAACTGTTTTGGCATCTCACATTTTGCCAGCGCTGTCTAGCTAATGTTACTGTCAGATATTTAGTAACACTTAACAAGGTACTTCCCTAAAACGCTGTTACCATGGTTACTTCATGGATTCTCAGTCTGAGAGAAGACACCCAGAAAAAAACAAAATTGTGGGATCAGGATGGAAAGCTACCCACAATGATTCCAAATCTCACTACATAGCCTATATTAGGCTGATGGGATCCCATCACTTGAAGCATACTAAAATGCACTGTTCAACCTATGATGGAGATTGTGCTACCTGATATAATTCTACCTGGTGATGCAGAAAATATCAATATATGTTTACAGTACACAAGTAGTAGAGTCTTAGCTGTTATTGCATGTATTTTGCTTTGGGAAATAACGGCACGGTACAGCCTAATCTGTGCACACAAGATGGGGTGTTGGCCACCTCAGTGATGAACATTTGTGAAGTGTGAACACATTCCTCATCTTTGCTCATTTTGGACAAATTTGACTGGGATATCACATTCCTATGTATAATGATAATGGTTGTTGCTGAGAAACTCCATATTTGGCAATGTAACAGTGATATTTGACATACCATTTGCCATTTCAATTCAAGCATCTTGTTGGTCTGAGCAAAACCTTTTATAAGATCATTTTTAAGCTGCTGTACTGAGGCAGGTTTTTCTACTTTACTTCCTCCTGCACCTGGTGGTTCAGCATTGTCTCAATGAAGAGTTTGGTTTATCAAATGGCCGTATGAAAGCCATTTGAGTTAGCAGCAGACAGACCAGCAATATCCACTATCGTAGTAGGGATAATACTTGAACTGGAATGTCAAGGTAACTGAAGCTGGCTAGCTTTATAAAACAGTAAATCAAGCTACCCCCCTGGTTGACATAATGATAAACCTGTTTCATTACATCTAGTCCTGTTTCTTTGCCTACACAACCACATTTACCATAGTAGAATGTGCTCATAAAAGGTGAATAAAAGGGTCCCTGTACCTCCCGTTTATCTCAGGATGCATGTTCAGGAGCGGGTAAATCGAGCGGAGCGCCAGTTCCGGAGCCTTCCGGAGCATCACCAGCTGCTGCTGCCGGGAGTCCTGCCCAACCTGTCCCGTATCCGCCGCAGCGTGGACCACAACCAGGAGGTGCTGCAGGCCATTGTGCTTAACTCCGTCCACATGTTTGAGAACATGGAGTATGGTGAAGAGGTAAGATAAAGGGTCAGGATGGTAAGGCTTTTTATCTTTGTGTATTACTTTATTATGTAACAAAAGCTTCAAATGTAAATTTAACAAAATATATTTACATTACAGTTGTAAGAATATACACAGAGTAAAAATAACAGCAACTAACTATTAGTAGGATTAGTACATGTTTTTTCTGTTTTGGTATACAATACTAGCACACCAAGTATTTGTAGTTCTTATAGTAGTGGAACTTTTAATGTTACATAATGTATGTGTCCTGCCATGATGTATTCATCATTGGAGAAACTGAGACGTTGAAGTTAATCAGCCTTTCTATCTAGGATGACCTGAGAAAGGTGCGACCTTCCTCCACATTTGACATGGACAAGCTCAAGTCTACCATAAAGCAGTTTGTACGGGACTGGAGTGAGGCAGGCCAGGCGGAGAGAGACTCCTGCTACATGCCCCTCATCCAGGAGATCCAGAGACTCTTTCCCAGAGATAAGTGGTGAGCACACACCATCTTCAACTGGAAGTAGTACAAAATTGTATTCTGAATTATATGCGTGTTCTGACAGTGATGGCATGGTTGTTTCCGTAGCGATGTGTCAAAGGTGAGTGTGCTGGTTCCGGGGGCAGGGCTTGGTCGCCTGGCGTGGGAAATTGCTCGTTTGGGCTACGCTTGTCAAGGCAATGAATGGAGCTTCTTCATGCTATTCTCTTCCAATTTTGTCCTCAACAGGTAATATGCAAGCTCTGCCCTCACTTTATTTGCTATTAGTTGGAATATTGAATAATTCAGTCTTTGCATGTTACAATTTGTTTAATTAATTTGCGGAGCATTAAACACTGTTAAAATATGTTGAATTGTGTTTAGTGTCTGGAGAACTTGGAACAGATCAAATTAGCCTTATGCAAATTTTCCCCAAAAGATTTATTGTTGAATTATTCTTTTCCTTCACTTTTCACAGCTTATCTTACTATGGCTTTTTTTTTCTCTCTTCCTTACTAAGGTGTGAAAAGGTCAACTCCATGACCCTGTACCCCTGGATCCATCAGTTCAGCAATAATAAGAGGTCATCTGACCAGACTAGGTCAATCAGCTTCCCAGACGTCAACCCACAGAGCTTACCTCCAAATTCTGACTTTTCCATGGTGGCCGGGGACTTCCAGGAGGTCTACACAGAGCCTAGTGAGTGGTGAGCCTAGTCGCACACAGGCTGTCTGAAAGAGCAACATAAGCAATGAGAGATCAGAGCCTGCATTTACAAAGCCTCTCAAAGTAAGACTGACTGTCTACATTCTTATCTCTTATTCACTAATTTGTCTTTTTATTAATCAGATCAGCTTTAAGAGCTGATTTTAATTGATAGAAAAACTTAGTTTAAAAATTAGAATTGTTGCTTTTGTAAATGCAGACATTTGTTTTACGTCTGTGGTTTGTGTTAGGACTGAGGTGAGACTGAGGTGAGAGATGTATTACTGTTGTCTTCCCTCTCAGACACTTGGGACTGTGTGGTTACCTGCTTCTTCATTGATACGGCGCACAATGTTATTGACTACGTGGAGACCATTTGGAACATTCTCAAACCTGGAGGAGTGTGGATTAACCTTGGTAAGTAACGATTTGTTCAACAGACCTTCGTACCGACAAGTGAAATGTTTCCTGTTCCTCTACATGCTTTTGGTGTGATTAAATACTTACTAAAGATGCAATTCCACCCTTACCTCTAGGGCCACTGCTATATCACTTTGAGAACATGGCTAATGAGCTCTCGATTGAACTCAGTTATGAGGACGTCAGGGCGGCCATTTTAAAATATGGATTCCAATTGGAGGTAAAGCAAAGTGTAAAACCAGTGCACACATTTGATGAGTAAATGTAAAACAGTAAAAATTTGTTCAGTCAATGTTGCTTTGAATATCCTTCTAGAGTCTAAAACGGACCATCTTTGACTGCAGGTGGAGAGAGAGTCTGTCCCCACCACCTACACAGAGAACGATCGGTCCATGCTGAAGTACTTGTATGACTGTGTTTTCTTTGTGGCACGGAAACCCGACCATTTGTATGCCAATGGGCTCCAGGTTGTCCACGACAATAGACCGGCGCTGTCTCTGCGGCAGGAGAGCTGCAACAGTCTGACGTGACATTGGCTGTCATGAACTGAGCAACAAAAGAAAAACGTTACTCGCCGGCCTTTGAGAGCATTTAAAAAAAAAGAAATACGATGACAGAAAAGACAATGGACAGGTTTACTTTCATGTTTCTTTTTTCTGTTCTCTCATCGCCGGAACCTCTGTTCCCCCAAGCCTTTGAGATTGTGACAGCCACTTAAAATGGACTGAAGTGACTAAATCTCCTATCGCCGAACTGTTTGAGTCCTCAGTTACAGAGGCAAGGTTACGCCTTTGTCTTCATGGTGATCTGATGTGGTTGCATGTGTGCCAGAGGCCTGCCTCTACATGTTTCCAATGTATTTATTTTGGAAAACTGTTCTACCAGTTCTTTCTATTTCAAGTCTTCTCTCACTTAGTCATTTATTGGCGTGTCAGGAGCCGGAAGTACTAAGGGGTGGACAAATGTTTTTCTGATTGGACACAGATTGAGTTTGAGCATTACACTCTGGATCTAGCTATGTCCTTAAACTCAAAACAATAATAAATGTGTAATTGATGGAGATGGATTAAAAGATGTCATTATTGTTCCTAATGTCCTTGAATGTAAAAGGGCATTCCATAGTGTGGACCAATGTCTGCCCGCAAACAGGATCTGTGCTGTGTCCAGTTCTTAAGCTGTTATTCGTAGATAGTTCTGATTGGCGATGCAAACCGCTTAAAGGCTATCAGGGAACAACATTTATCGAGTGTTTGTGATGGTGGGGGGGACACATGCAGCTAGCAGATACAGTGATTGACGCCAGAACCCATTGCTTGCTTTACTTTTAATGGCTGCATGCATGTTCCATATAGGGTAGTATTTGTAATCTGCTAAATGGAGTGTGACGCGTTTGCGTCGCTGAGAAATGCACAACAAGGTGTTGCTCCTAAATGTTGGATGCCACCAATGCTCCTTCCAAATCAAAACATTGATTCCATTTTGGATTGCACACGCCTGTCTATTTCACATCAGGTTTTCGTGTCATCCACCCTCTCAATTAAGCAGAATGTGGACGGGAAGTAAAACAGCCATGTATGTGCAATCACTGTCATCATTGCAGAAATATAACTCATGCATACTCTTTACAAAAACATACAGTAAAGTGTGCCTCTAACACCAACTCCCTCTCATACAACACACACAAAGCCACCAACATCAGAATCAGAAAGAGCTTTATTGCCAAGTAAGTTTCACAACAAACAAGGAATTTGTACTGGCCCATTAGTGCAACAATTTATATAAAAGAAATAAAAACAGATGACTGAGCATAAAAACAGTATGAGACTGAGCACTAATAAATTACAAAAAAATATGTGAAGTGCAAGATTTGTCCAGTTGAGGGTTGTGTGTGTATGTGGGGTGGGGTTAAAGATTTGTCCAGTTGAGGGTTGTGTGTGTATGTGGGGTGGGGCTATAGAAAAGTTAAGCACCAAACGTAATGAAAGGCAAACCAGAAAAATACAGCCTAGGTTATGCTACTTAATTATGGTATATTAGCCACAAGCCCCAGAGGTGTTTATTGCTATTTTTGTTAGCATTAAAAGGAAATCAGGTTGATGGTAAGTCACCCACTGGGTAAAGCTTGATGTACAGTCTCCTAAACCAAATCTGCTTAGGCCACCGGGCAAGGAAAACAATGTATTTTGGATTCTTGAAAATGAACTATCCCTTCAAGAATCTGACCAATGACTTTTGAGTGGGTCTTAAAACCTTTTTGCTTGGGGCCACATCTGGACGGAGGGCCGCACAGATACGTTCTGACATAATTGTCAAAATGCGTAGGCAGAAAAGCCTTTATTTGAAAATATATATACATTTTCTTATTCTACATATATCTTATCGCAGTTTGCCTATCTGGCTATGTCAGGGGTGGACAAACTAAGGCCCACAAGTCGACTCCGGCCCGCGGTAGGAAATAAAATAGTTTTGAGGCGAGCTAAAACAAAAAGTTTGCCCTCCCCTGGGCAATGGCAATTATCCTTTTTTTGCTCACGCAGTCGACTTTGCTTAGGTGGCGCTGTTGGGTGGGAGAAGATAGCCTACTCGTTTTGGGGCGGGAACGGAGGACAGAAACATCCTCCTATTGGACCGGTAGATCGTATGTGTGTGTTGTCGAGCGTTTCAGCTTGGTCATAACAATCACTGATAAACCTGTTGATCCGTGGGATCTTCTCACCTGAAATATTTATCACATTTATTTGTCATGACGAAAAGGCACGCTGAACAGGGTGTGTTCCACGACGCGCCGTTTAAAAGATCATGTTGTAGTCCACTTTACAAAATAGATACGCAGTTACAAAGCATGGATTCAGCCGGGCACGTGAATCCGCCATCTCTGCTAGCTTTGTTGGGGAGACGCTGCAAAAAGAGACCGTACTATTTTGAAGATCAAGAGGAACAGCAAGAAATACTTAAACCACGCAAGCTTTCAGCTTGTGATCATCGGGCCAGTGCAACAGAGAATGTTCTAGTAAAGAATTCTGGAAGTTTCCGTGAGATGAGTCCACCTGCGAACTCTCTTAGCTTAACCTCCAAGAAACGTACACGAGAGGACACTGCCACTAAATTTGATGCTCCAAAAAAGGTAAATGTCACACTGCATTGATTGTAGTGTATACCCGTACACGAGGAGTGTATTAAACTGTACATGTTCAATTGTTTAACGCAATGTTAAATGTGTCCACTAGACGTCGCTAGCAGCTTGTAGCATTTTTTTTCAGTGCGTGGTCTTTGGAAAAAAACTGAAACGTTATGAGTACTCCATGCCATTATATTGAAATTGTCAACATGACAAATATTTATTTTACTCTCATGAAATAAATCTATCGTTTTGTTTTCCTACCTCTAGGAAACACACAAAGATGATGCTGATGATGACAATGATCTATGCACTTTCAACTCATTTCAGTACTGGAGGGTCCCTCTGCCGGAGCTCGACCTTTCACTTGTGCAGATTGATAACATATCTGGACCAACTGGAGAACCCACAGTAAAAGACTTATCCTCTGACGCCATGGAGTCATGAAATATTTCCTGCCATAGAACTCTTGTGAGAGGTGTCCACAGCCTCACTCCCCACCAGAGCCATAGAGATAATCTATACTATATGTATTCTTCTGCTCTGGGGCTGTAGTGCTATTTCATTATTGTTTTGGGTGCAGGAACATACTGTCAGTAATTCTTCACGCTTTCCTGGTGAAATATCCAAATATTCTTGCTGTTATTTGTTTTTGTTAGGTGAAATACAGGTCTTGATGAGTGGTATTTCAAGTTATCCGTAGAGTGTTATATCGAAGGCCGACAGTGGTTTTTGCTCCTGTAGGTGTGATGCTGTTCATGTGGCTGAACTACTTGTGCTTTCTGCCAAGCAGTGGCTAAGATGATTTGTAGTTGAGCAGTGGTCTCCACACCGGTTCTCCCAAACTGTCAACAAAGTTCCTGAAGCTATTGATGGTGGAGGTTTATGGGAGGCAGCAACATTTTCCCTTTTTTAGAAATATTGTGTAGAAATTGTTGACCAAACAATCCCATCAATTTCGATCACACTTTGTAACACAATAAATGTAGAGCAAGTCCAATGGTGTGGAATACTTATGCAATCCACTGTACCATCAAGATTACAATATCTATGGACTATACAGCATGAAAACAATGGAAAAAGGCTTTCCACCTGTAGCTTTTATAAAGTTGTAGTACTTTTGGTGGCCATTTAGTGGTGTCGTGTCAATAATGTTAACAGGTCTTTTTCTATGGAGCCTAATTTCTATTGGAATGATGGGATGGGACGTGTTGCTTATTCAGCTAATTTTTACTTGTTTGTACATTTGCTCTGGAAGTCACAGGCTGTATGTATTGCTCATAGCTGGGACCTTGTGACCTAGACACTGATGCTCTTTAATGTTTAGGAATGTCATGAATCATTGCTTATTAAATGGCTTTGAAAACATGGAAATTCTTTCTTGAGAAATAATATTGAAAAAGATACTGTAAACGATTTCAATGTGGTTTCCCCGACTGACAGCAAACAGTTTTATTTAAATTTCCATCTTTTTGTTGCAATGGGGGAGTGAAGTTGGTTGGTAATTAGCATAGGTGGTTGTCTCTGTCTTCTATAACCAAGCACTGTAACATGGAAAGACTTAATGGGGATTTAGAATGATGGAACACAGGCCATATAACACTTCATTTTTATTTACATTCCAAATGTAAGAGAAATAATTGTATGTGTAAATAAATGTATACGTTGACACAAGGGAAACTAGCGGCATTACTGTATTACTTCATATAGGTATAATCAAAATCCTTGTGTCTCATTTGTCTTTATTGATTAGTATTTTTGTTCTACACATCGTTAGATTA
>JACXGI010002193.1:48176-69250 GCA_016801175.1 Esox masquinongy
GTTCATTCTCCTAACCTGCCACGTTAATGTACCTAACTGGTCATGTTCATTCTCTTAATCTGCCACATTAATACAACGTCTGCTGAGCTAATCAGTGCATGGTCATACTGTCTGGAAGTGATCCCATGGAGGGTTTGGACACAGAGTTGTACTTATGCTTGATTGATTAATGAGGCCCCGGGACTTTGTGGTTCAGCTGGTACAGCAAACCATGTATGCATGAATGTAATTCACTTTGTGGAAGTGCTGGTCAATATATTACTTTCCAAGCAAGCTCCAAATGTTTAATAAAACAGGCAAGTACCTTGGAAGGTCAAAATGTTGTAGCTGATGAAAAACATCCATGTATATTTTCTGTATGTCCACACATTGTAAAAAAGTATACAATTCCGACTATTGTAAAATTTCTTTCCCTCAATTGCATTTGATTGGCTACTGGGGCAGTAACCACATTTGCAAGCTCTTCTGATGTAAACAAAAGGATTATTGCTACTGTGTATCCCGAATGAACTCTTTCACTTCTGCCCCTCTGTGCGTTCACGTGGGCCATTTGAACAACTCTCCCACCGGTGTAAAATAAATATTGAGGATTTAGGGGCTACTTGGCCTCTTGAATTGAACCAGCCTCCATGGGTGCAATCTAAACCCATAAGCATACACATTACTTTTTAACTTTTGCTATTTCACACAAAATAGTTCATGGTGTGCCTGGATATTTTATATTACAGCAACACGTGACAATGAACCAAACACTTTAAAATGTTTTAAAACCAAACACTTTATTTTAATTGTTTGTAACGACTCATGATTGCCTTGTGTTTGACGCCCGGTGGCGCAAATGTTTATAGGGCACTCTGACAGCCTGACTAAAGAGAGGGGTAAAAATGGCTTTCCTAAAGGTCATACAATTCTCCCAAAGTGTACTTACACAATGGTTTTAAAACACTGAATTGGTGGTTAAGATGAAGAGGGCTGACGAGCGGACTCAAGGAATGTAATGTAATCTATGAAATCCTCATTGAGATTCTGCCTGTGCAATTATGGTGGAGGAAAGAACTCCTCAAGGTCTTTGAGAAGGAATCTGACTGACCCTTGTACCTTGGATCATTATTTTATTATTATTGTTAGTAATTATTGCCAGGGTCTGTTTGTAGCCACTCCCTTTGAATGACCAGCCAATGAGGAAGCAGGGGTGCTGAGTAACTGATGTGTTGAATTACTGTATGGGTGATCTTGAAGCCTGGGGACGAGGTTATTGTATGGTTTACCTGTGTTGGGAGCAGGTATGGACTTCTGTAAGGTTCATTTGTGTGCCTACATGAAAGCAGCTCCTTCAACGGTAAGGGTTTTCGTCATCTAAATGTCTTCCCATTGTCAAACCAGTTCATAAGCAAGTTTCTATGATTAGGATTTTAGTGCTATGAATTGTAGCCAAAGTTAACTTTTTACTGATTGCAAATAAATCTATATTTTTTAAGGTATTTTGGAAAAGACTGTCTTCAAATTATGCACAAATTATTCTAAATCAATTTTACCTTATTAGATAACAATACAAAATCATCTAAGTCAATATATTAGATAGCAATTCAAATTATCCTAATACTGTATTGTTTTATAAAAAAATGTCAGTCAGGTTTTGAAAAGTAAGACTGGATTAAAATAATTCATAGGAGGCATCAAATCTCAGATCTATTGCAACACCTAAAAACCTGCATTTTTACAAAATCCCTCACTGTTCTTGTCAACACAAGTTGTTAATTAAATAACTGCTAAAGTCATCATGAAGGTACATTTTGGGTTTAGTGCAACTTTGACTTGTTTCCTTGCTTCTAGCTATCACACAAAGAACTACAAATCCCATATTGCTATCCCACTTTGCACGACAATTGAAGTGAAGTGCTGTAATGCAGCTAAAAGGTGTATTTTTTTTAAATGCACAATACACGTTAGTTGATTACATCCAAGTGTAGATAAATACTACTTTGTCCTTGTGTTTGCTTCCAATAACTTGTCACATGATTGTTATTTGCAACCTTGTCACATGATTGTTATTTTGCTTATAAAAGATGAAAGTATTATTGCCTGCTAGTGTTTCTATTGAACTGCTTGTATTAATGTAAGGAAGTCAAAAATAGTATGTATAATAGAAAACAAAATAGATTATAAATATATGTATATATATATTTTTGTTTGTGTTTAGTATTGAGTGGAAATATTCTTCACACCAAGGTGAAAAGGGTAAGGATTGGGTGGAAAGGTGTGAGGTGCGAGGGTTGAGATTCGGAAGCAGTAGTAGGAATGGTATTTATTGTATTCAACGGCGTAGGTTTGTATTGTTTATTGGGGGGGTCAGGGTCAATGGATCCCAGGAATTTCACTCTTTTCCAGGGGGGGTCACGTTGACCTGTCTGTAATATTGGGGTGGGGTCATGACCTTCCTGTCCCCCCCTATTTCTACACCCCTGATTGTGTTGTAGGTTTGAAGGGATTTATTCCTGAAAGATCATCAATAACTATTCTGTTAGAATAATTTCAGATTGAGGCCCTGCCATCATACGAATGTTGATAAAAATGAAAACTGGTGGAGTGTATTCCTTTAATGATCTCAGGATTATTCTAAACAACAATTCCTCTACAGCGGGCAGCCAAGACAATTTCTATGAAGTCCAACTTGGGGTTACATTAAGAAAAGAGTTGGATGTTATGGCATCAACCTGCATGCAACCTTAACGAACCATAGCGTAATATGTGCATTAAAATCACCTAATCACTCGTCCACTATCTTGATCCCCTACGCTTATAAGATCTGCTCAGAACTGCTCTGGGGCACTTTTATTTTCCCCCTGAAGAGGCCTTTATAAAAGGCCTCGTCAGGTGGTGGTGGTTGAGGTGCGTTTAGTAGCCCTATTTGGCGTGCTTTCTCAAGCTTTCTTTTTTTAAAACACATCCAAAATAATAACAGGAGCTGCTTAAGTAAATTATGTACAACCCCATTTCCAAAAAAGTTGGGACGCTGTGCAAAATGTAAAGAAAAACAGAATGATGAAACCCTACCTAAACATTGAAACCCTATATACAGCTCCGGAAAAAATTAAGAGACCACTGCACCTTTTTCTTTCCTTTCCAAAAAAGTTGAAAAGGAAAGTTTTGAGTGACGAACAGAAGTGTTCAATTTGCAGTGGTCTCTTAATTTTAACTCATCTGTTCCTCACTCAAAACCTTCCTTTTCGACTTTTTTGGAAAGGAAAGAAAAAGGTGCAGTGGTCTCTTAATTTTTTCCGGAGCTGTATATAGGGTTTCAATGCTGCAATGGGATCTCATCTCATCTACTTGGCTTATTCTGTTTCCTCCCTGGCCTGTTCCCTGACCTCTGTTCCGACACCTGACCCAGGGGCTTAGACCTTACCAGCCTGTGGGAAACCCACTGAGTAAAAGGGTCCGTCTGAACGGCCTGCACTCCCACTTCCTTTGCATCATTGCATTCTGTTTTTATTTGCATTCTACACAGTGTCCAAACTGTTTTGGAAACGGGGTCGTACAATACACAGATAAATAAAGGGAATGACCCTCGTTGTGTTGCTGCTCCTGAACAGGATGTTTTAATGACTATTTGGTGATTAAGATTTCAAAGCAGTCTCACGATCCAAACACAATTCAAAATGTAGATAGCAGGGGTCTATCGAACCAGGGGTCTGTCTGAAGTAGAAGCAAATTGTCTCAGCACAGTCCAGAGCGGATTGGTAGGTTGTTGGACAGGTATGGCTTGTCTGGTTATGCTCTAGCTACTTGTGGTGGGTCAATTGCTAGCGAGCTCAATCATTGTTGTTGGCCATAGAATGCCCTCTCCTCTATATCGTCACTGTCGAATGCAAACCTCCCAAAAGGCAACTTTTCAGCAAGTGAAAAATATGTTCTAATTTCAACATTAATGAACAATTAATGAAAGTTTATAATTTTATTAAATTTGGTTTCAGATATTTAAACATCTCAATTGATTGGCAGTTGATTGGTGAAAAAACATTGGGCTTGACATCAAAACGAGAGTCAGATTCCAATTTTTAAAATGTGAAATACACACACAAAACCTAAGTGTAGGTTTTGCCGGGGGCCAGTGATTTGCCCTTCAGCATTCCCCCCACATTTCCATGGACTTGCCATGTTTTGGTTTTCCGTAATACAGCAGGAAAGAATCTCTGACAGATAAAGAGCCTGGACTCATAAAGGAAGGAACATTCTCCCTGTTGTATGGGAAGCTGGAGACATTCTTGGCCAGTGACGTAAAACAGTTGTTCAAAGACCATAGAATGGCTGTGGACAAAACACACTCTGATAAATTGCAATTGGTAAGTTCATTTTGAATAGTTCCCTTAGAAGTCTCAGTAGATGTCGTGCTGCTTTTACTATTTCATTGTAAACTCCATGATCAATTTTAACTCTGAAGGTCCTGTAGAAAATTGCCAGCGATGGCGTGATGTAAAAACATTTAGGTAAAACATGGACCTTGCAGTAATGTATGTCCTCATCATATTACCCCTCCTTCACATGTACTGGATTAGTTTCAGTGCATAAGACAACATTTTCTGTGCTTTCTCTTTGCTATTGCCAGTGTCTGTTCAGTCATGTGTGTAGAATGTCCTAGCCTGTTGAATAATATAGTATTTTTGGGGAGACAGGCAGCATATCCTAACTGCAGATAGCATTGCCTAATTGCAACAACTTGCAACTTTGCTCGTATGTTCATTAAAAAATGTATTATTGAGCCTACGAGCAAACTGTACACTACAAGAATCAAGAATGAGTTTGATGTGTTTAAATAAATGAAAAATACAAATTGAGAAGTAAGGCTTAAATATTCATGACCAATAGAGTGAAAACAGAATGAGAAATCTGTTTTCACTCTACTGGTCATCACAATGTTTGAAAGAAAAGGGTCTGCTGTAGAGATACATAGAAGAGTGTTGTTCTCCAGTCACAGATTTTACCCTGTAGATCATACAACCATTCGATTTTACGCAGCTGACAATTCTTGGGGGGCTTTCGCCAAAATCCAAAACATTTTATTTCGGCATAGTGAAAAGATACACCAACTTTAGCAATAATCCAATTGTAATTGTTTATTTGGGTTTTTCTTTGGCATCACTGATGTTTGGATCATAGGTATTGAGTAGAGTAATCTGATCTGAGTGGATCTCTCCTACCATTACACTTGACCGATTTTCTCATATTATAGAATTACAAATTATACATTATGTTGTTCTGTTTGATATTTGATTTGTCTAGAAAGGAGGTTGGATGTGTTGCTGGTGCATGCCTTATGTGTTGCTGGTTCATGCCTTATGTGTTGCTGGTTCATGCCTTATGTGTTGCTGGGTCATGCCTTATGTGTTGCTGGTTCATGCCTTATGTGGTGCTGGTTCATGCCTTATGTGTTGCTGGGTCATGCCTTATGTGTTGCTGGTTCATGCCTTATGTGTTGCTGGTTCATGCCTTATGTGTTGCTGGGTCATGCCTTATGTGTTACTGGGTCATGCCTTATGTGAGCAGGCGGACTGTCAGTGGAGGACATTTTTCGGTTACAGTAACACACTGACACTCATTTCATAAAGTAGGCCTACTTCATGGGGGTGGGTGTTGTAAGCTTTTCATTTCAAGGGGAGGGCCAAGTGGACATATTTTTTGCATTGGGGAGGATGGTGCATATTTTTTTTGATACCTAGAATATGAACAGCCACCCACATTCAAATAACGTACTGTCCCTTACTGGAGCAATTTGAGTTAAATGTCTCGCTCAAGAACGGAAAAACAGGTTTATTTTTACATTGTCGCCTCAGTGATTTGATGCAGCGACCTTTCGCTGACAGGTCAGATGCTCTAATAGAGGTGCTCTGGCAGCATTGGAAACTCTTTTCCTCTCTCACTCGCTCTCGTGAATTTCCGTCTGATCTCAGGAAGGGGAAGTTTCTATTTGAGCCGGGCCATTGTTGGGAAAGAGGCGTTTCGGGTCAAAAAACTTGAGTGAGGCTCTAACTAACGTGAAGTAATATGACAAAGGACTGTAGGCTCACTCTAAATGGGAGAGAGCTGGGCTACAGTCCAGGAATATCTGCTCTCTGCTATTTCCCAGTCCCTTGAAGTATCGATAGTGTTTTCTAGCTTCCGTAATTGCTTATAACGCAGTATTCATGTTTTTTCAGAAGGTTGTTATGGGTTATAATTTCAAGATAATCTTATTAAATACAAAGAAGAATTCCTCTCCAACAAAGCATTGTATTAACTTGTTTCGTTTTCACTTCCAGTCACGGAGGTCTTGGATAGAAGACACCTTCTGCAAGAGAGAGTGTATTAAATTCATCCCAGCTTGCCGAGACCTACACAGGTGAGCTGGAATTGTCATGCTGAACAGTGTCAAATTGTCATTATGATAGTAAACAGTTCAAATGTAGACATTCTGTGTATCATTTTCTGTATGTTTCAGGTGTTATCCAGCGTGTCAAGTATGCCAAAACCTGATCAGGTATGACTTCACTGTGTGGGTGTGTTTGTCTGTGTATTGTGTTTGTGTGTGCATGCGTGTTCAGAATGTCAAATGTTTCATTTCAGATTTTTAAGTACAGGACATTAATGCCTTTCTGACCCGATGTCTACAACCGTAAAGGTTTCACATTTCTCCTTCCATCCCCCAGATGCTGCTGTGGACGTCTGGTAGGGGAACACACCTGTCTGCAGATGGACCCATCCGTGTCCAGCCGGCATGCTCCTGGGTCAGGCCAGGAAGAGGAGTGGTCTGTGGGGTGTCACACACAGGCCAGCGCCACCAATGCCTATGGAACCATTGACTTCCAGGACAGCGCCGGGCGTAACTGCCACGCCAAGGTCTGTAGCTGAAGCCGCCATAATGTGCTTGTGGCGTCTCCGAAACCACGAGGACCCGCTGTTATCTGGTCGACCCAGCAGACCTGACCACGCTTTGTGTGTTGACCGTTTAGTACGTTCGTGTTGAGGTCGACGCCAAGGCTGAGACTCTACTGCAGCTCATGCTGGGAGAGTGGAAGATGGAACGGCCTAAACTTCTGTTAACGGTACACGGGGGTGCTGACAACTTCCCCCTCCCCCTCAAGGTTAGACAAGCCTTTAGCAAAGGCCTCATCACAGCCGCCCTCAGCACTGGGGCCTGGATTCTCACAGACGGCATCAACACAGGTGCGTGTGTATTCTGAGCTCGCTTTCCATGCATTATACTGCATGTAGAGGTGTGTTCTGTACAACATGTTCATGTGTATATCTGTTTATATGTGTTCTTATATAGTGGACTGAGTATCCACCTTTTCCTAGGTGTTTCCCGGTATGTAGGGGAAGCAGTGAAAACATATGGAACCCATGACCTCAGGAAGAGGAACGCTGTAGGGGTCACACCCTGGGGCATCATTGATAACCAGAGTGACCTTATAGGGAGAGATGTAAGTTTTGTTCTCTGTAAAGACATCAGTGCTTTTAAAACAGTTTCGAAATAAATCATGACGCCACGTTATAAAAAGTGTTTCAGTATTTTCTTTGTACACTTCTGTAATTATCTGTCAGTACGCTGCCATGGGCTCTCATCTCATCTACTTGGCTTATTTTGTTTCCCCCCTGGCCTGTTCCCTGACCTCTGTTCCGACACCTGACCCAGGGGCTTAGACCTTACCAGCCTGTAGGAAACCCACTGAGTAAAAGGGTCCGTCTGAACGGCCTGCACTCCCACTTCCTGTTAGTGGACGATGGAACTCTGGGAAAACACGGCTGCCAGCTGGGAATCAGGAGGAAGCTGGAGAGACACATTCAGCTGCAGAAGATCCACCCTAGTGAGTGCGTGTGACTGAGACTGAGAGAGAGTATGTGGATGCGTCCATCTCTGTAATGGGTGTGTGTTGTTTCCCTTTCTGGCAGGGTTGAACCAGGGTGTGCCAGTGGTGTGTGTGGTGGTGGAGGGCGGACCTGACATTGTGTCCCTGGTGCTGGAATATGTGAGCAGTGTGCCCCCTGTGCCCGTGTTCGTTTTCGAGGGGTCTGGCAGGGTGGCTGACTTGCTGGCGTTCTTACATAAACAGACTGCTATGGATAGGTGTGGACTGACTGTGTAGACATGTTCGCTCTTTAACATGGACCATGTTGATGTCTGTTCTGTTAAAGAAGCTAATGAGTAGAGAAACTTGTGAATTTGGGTTGGAGCCAGAGTTTTCAAATTTCAGGGTATCTCCTCTGATAAACAGTCAATTACACGACAGCAGGAGTCATTTGCATGATGGTTGATTCTTACTGTTTTGGTATACAGACAGCTGGCGACAGACATCCAGGAGGACTTCCTTCAGAGGATAGCAGGTATGTTTGGTCTGGAGAGAGCAGACACCAGGCAGCTCTACAGTCTTCTGATGGAGTGTATGGACTACAGACAGTCTGTGAGTAATGTGACTGTGGTCTCATACACTGAAACAAATTAACCTTTAGTCATGCACTAAAACGCAATTGTAGTGCCAGTTTTATGGACACAGCTAGTCTAGGACAAAAAAGCACAGTTGAGTTCTCTGTTGATGGTGATTTTCTAGTCCAAGTCTGGGCTTAATCGATGCCCATAGAGTCTCCTTTAAGAATAAGTCTTAGTACATGATTAGGCATAAACTGGGGAAACCCATCCAATCCACAATCTTTTCTATCTCTTCTAAAACCCAGATCACGATCTTCGACTCCGATTCGGAGGATCAACAGGAGGCAGACTGTGCCATTTTGACGGCCACACTCAAAGGTAAACTGTTCTCTGTCTACGGTACGTGTCACTCAGTCGCTCAGACGACCCTTGATTCAGTCCTGCCTTGCCTTCTCAATGTGTTCTCTGGGCTGGATCGTAACGCACTTGTCCCATGGACGTGTACATGATCTACAACAGTGTAACTTCTACACAGCTAATATCATGTTAAAACTGGGCCCAATGCTTGACAGGTACCAAGGCCTCTGCTGCGGAACAGCTCAGTACAGCTCTGGCGTGGGATCGAGCGGACATTGCTAACAAACACATCCTGGTTTACGGCCAGCATTGGCAGGTAAAACACAACAATTGAAACAACAACTCACAACCTATCAAACACTTGTAATGTCTTATTAGCACGGATTGTGCTGTAGCTGCTTGGTTGAGTAAAGTTTGACTTTGTAAGATGTCGCTGTCGTACCTAGCCACTGTGTGATGAATGCGCTAACTGGAATGACTGCTTAGATTACTATCATTAACATCTCAGTGCAACACAGACGGGGGGGGTTAAGGCAAGGTTGCTTAGGGTAGGGTGACCAGACGTCCCGGTTTGCCCGGGACTGTCCCGGTTTCAAGCTGGGTGTCCCGGGTCCCGACAAATATCTGTAAAACACTAAAATGACCCGGTTTCTGACATTCACTACCAAATTGTCCCGGTTTTCACCACAATAATAATAATAATACTGTAATGTTTCCAAATACGAGTCGGAGCCAAACAAACAACTGCGTAGAATTGCGGAGCAAAGCCACAATTCTCATCAAAGCTCAAAGTGCCCCCCCCGCTCCACCAACCACAAGCACGCATAATGACCAACATGCGAGCCTAAGCGCATACATGTGCGCGTGCATTAACGTGTGGTTACACAAGGGTCCCGGTTTGGGGGTTTGAGAATGTGGTCACCCTAGTTTAGGGCTGTTTTCATGTTTCACTTTTATCGTTTAATCTCCAATTCAGGGGTTTAAGTGAAATTGAATCTCCAATTCAGGAGTTTAAGTGAAATTGCTGTGTTTGTTGGTTTGACAGTGAGGTTTGATGTGGTTGCTTGTGGTTTCTGTCTGTAAGGTGGGCTCATTGGAGCAAGCCATGCTGGATGCACTGGTTATGGACCGGGTCGGCTTTGTCAAACTGCTGATCGACAACGGTATGACAATGAACCGCTTCCTGACCGTGTCACGACTGGAAGAGCTCTATAACACGGTAGTTAATTGTTTCTCTTTTTCTTGTTAGCTCAGTGACAATGTACTGGCTGGATAATCAAGAAATTGAGGATTTTCATGTTTTCAAGTTCAAGTTTCAAGGTTTATTTGTCAAATGCACCAAACAACACAGTGTCATCCTGCACAATGAAATTCTTGTGACATGGCACAACTACTTAGTGAGCTCCCTGTGCCTGTGTTGATTTTTGAGGGGTGCGGCAGGGTGGCTGACATTGACGGTACTGTTGCTTTTTGGCTAGCTCATACATTTATATCACTATTGCCCTATTATTACGCCATAGTAATAGTGTGTAAGTATTTCTTTGGTTTTCCAAAATTTGAAAATGTTTTATCGATCAAAGAAACATTTGTCATGAGTCTAGCTGTGGGTGGTCCTTCACATTGCAAACAATATTGACTAATTCATTGGAAATAATGTCAATCATTTGCAATTGGGGTAGTTTGTTTTCTATTAGGATAAATTATTGAATTTAATCTATTTTACCAGTTCATTCAGTAGGAGCCCGTGTTGCATTGTAATCCGTGTCACAGGTCTGGTTGATGTTTGGTAGTTTATGAGTTGATTGTGGGTTATGAAGACGTATCAAACTTTTTATAGCAACAGGGACCAACAGATAATTTCCTCCATCATCTTGTGGAAGACGTGAAACAGGTGAGTACTGCGAAACATGAAACATTTATGAGATGTGCCCTTTTTTTACATGAATGTGTACAGAATTTGTGTGGAAATATGTTTAAAATACATAGGTGTGGGTTTGTGTGTGTGTGTGTGTGTGTGTGTGTGTGTGTGTTTATGCTTTTTGTTTGTGTAGACCCATATACCCAAAGGTTACAGAGTCTCCCTTATAGATGTAGGCCAGGTGATTGAGTATCTGATAGGAGGAGCCTATCAGAGCACATACACACAGAAACGATTCCGAGCCTGCTATCACCGCCTACATGCCCACGGCAAGGTGAGAGAGACTGTGGTTACTTTACAGGCTGACTGTTTTGTCGCTGCCTTACAGCGTTTGTCATGCTGTGTTCTTGGCGTCATGTGATATAGTTATGACAAGTTACAAGGTCGATGAGAGGCATGAAGTCACTGGATGAAGCAGTCAGGGTGAAATATAACCCCTTACGCTTTTCTCCACAAACCAACACCTTCTATTAAACATTTTTTATCCAATTAGGATGATCTTGTTTTTAAAATCATAACTCAAACTTGTATTTGTGTACGTTGTACTAATTTAAGTGGCCTTTATTTCCAGGAGAGTGGATGGGACCGTTCAGGACACCTGACCAAGACTGACTCGACACTCCACCCCCATCAAAGGGCTAAAAGCAGTCTATCTGGCCCGCCCTTCTTCCGTACTGCTCAGCCCTATAAACGCAAGGTCAGTCTAAGATCTGGGACCAGCTTAAACAAATCTGGGACCAAGCTAAAATGTCTCTACTAATAAGATCTTTCAAAGGCGCGTCTCTGCTCCCAAGCTGAAGCACAATTGTACACAGGCTGTAGGATTGTTAGAGTTGTGCATTCCAGTCTGCTGGCTACAAATACCTCCCGGTTCTGACTGGCCAGCTTCCTCTTTCGTAACTCCACCCTCTCAACAGGACAGATCCGTGGTCATCACAGACCTGAAAAAGGACCAGCATCAGACCTCAGAGCTCCGCGACTCACCTCTGTTTGTGTACAACTTCAACGACCTGTTTGTGTGGGCAGTGTTGCAAAGGCGCCAGCAGATGGCGCTGTTCTTGTGGCAGCACGGGGAGCAGGCCATGGCTCGGGCTACGGTGGCCTGTAAGCTGTACCGCGCCATGGCCTACGAGGTCCGGCAGAGCAACATGGACGACACCACGGCGGAGCAACTCAAATCCTACTCAATGTTTGTTTTTTCACATGCATACATTTTAGGGATTGTACAGTAATACCTCTGGCCTTTTGTGTTGTCTTTTCTGCAGACAGAGCATCTGCGGTTGTGTATTTTAAATATTACCATGTTAATATTAATATGTGTGTGTTTTCTACTGAGTGTTTCTCAGTGTTTATGTGTTGTGGCATGCATGGCTGCAGGGACTTTGGCCAGCTGGCAGTGGACGTTCTGGACCGTGCATTCAGACAGAACGAGCGAATGGCCATGAAGCTACTGACCTCCGAAATGGAGTCCTGGAGCCACTTCACCTGTCTGCAGATGGCGGTGTCCTCCAGGCTCCGCCCATTTGTCTCCCACTCCTGCACCCAGATGCTGCTCACCGACCTGTGGACTGGCCGCCTCAACATGAGAAAGAACTCCTGGTTCAAGGTGGCGATCTCTTGGCCTTGCCATCAAAACCATATGTGTCACACTATCTAATAGGATTGGGTTATTTGGCCAAAACAAAGGTCCACATTATTTGTGTTAATGGGATGTTTTACTTGTTCTGTCCTCCTTATATGTGTGTGTTTATGTGCGTGTGAGTTTGTGTGTGTTTATGTGCGTGTGAGTTTATGTGTGTGTTTATGTGCATGTGAGTTTATGTGTGTGTTTATGTGTGTGTGAGTTTATGTGTGTGTTTATGTGCGTGTGAGTTTGTGTGTGTTTATGTGCGTGTGAGTATATGTGTGTGTTTATGTGTGTGTGTGTTTACGTGCGTGTGAGTTTGTGTGTGTTTACGTGTGTGTGAGTTTATGTGTGTGTTTATGTGTGTGTGTTTATGTGTGTGTGAGTTTATGTGTGTGTGAGTTTATGTGTGTGTTTATGTGTGTGTGAGTTTATGTGTGTGTTTACATGCCTGTGAGTTTATATGTGTGTTTATATGTGTGTGAGCCAGATCATCCTGAGCATCCTCATGCCCCCTGCCATCGTACTACTGGAGTTTAAGAGTCAGGCTGAAATGTCCCACGTGCCCCAGTCCCATGAGGCTTTGCAGTTTGGTTGGGACACAGGGAGACCAGAGGCCCAGGAGAGGCCGAATGTGGTAATCAAGGTGTACTAGTGACACCAGTGTCCTTCTGTTTCCTCCATCAATTCTATCCATTGATAATTCCCTAACAAAGGTGTAAAAGAAACGCCTGAGGGGGATCTACAATCACTTTTCAGGGGAAAAGGGAGCTGCTTTAAAGATTCTGTATTCCTGATGATATATGTTTCTGATGATTTCAACTTTGACGTACGTACAAAAATGTACGTACTCCTGGAAGATTATCTTGAGTTGTTGAACAGTTTAACATGTTGGCTCATATCCCCTACGTGTCTGGATAGTGAGGATTCTTCTGTGCCGACCAATAAGAAAGTGTATTCTGTGAGAATTGGCAGTGTACAATATAAGCTGTGTACGTACATATGACTTAGTCTTAGTTGATTTGAAACTTAACTGTCACACCTCTGTGATTGTCTGAAAAGGTTAGTTTGCACTCCATTGTTCTTGTAGCTGAGAGTCTGCAGAATCAACAGATGTGAAGCACTTCATTCTACTATAAAGGAAGACTACTTTATAAGCCAAAATGTCAAGACCGTGCTAGACGGAATAAAAAAAAATTCAAGCTTTAATTAAGGAACGATCAGAGATTCTTTGAGAGTTGATTCCTCACTCCTCTGAATTGAATATTTTGTCTTCAATGGCCAGGATACAGAGAAGGGTTCAGTGTGCTGGGAGAGGTTCTCAGACCCTGTAGCTGAATCAATCACACCCATCACCAAACAGTGTTTCTTATGGACAAGGAGGCTTTATGAGTTCTACAACGCTCCTGTCGTCAAATTCTGGTTTCACACGGTGAGCTAGTAGCATGAACACCACTTCTCTGTTTATCAGTCATTTCCCTACAGTGTTTGCACATTTTTCAGAATGCTGTCCCGTGCGTCTGAACATGCATATTATACAAACGAGGCTCTTTAAAATATATCTCGGTCTGGTTACACTGGATCGATCTGTCTTGGTGGCGTTCCCACTTTGTGCTGTGTACCTGATGCAGACTTCAATGTGTTTCGTCTAGATGTCCTACCTGGCCTTTCTCATGCTGTTCTCTTACACTGTTCTGGTGAAGATGGAGGACCGGCCCAGTACGCAGGAATGGCTGGTCATTGCCTATATCATATCCACTGCTGTGGAGAAAACACGAGAGGTGAGTGAGAGGTGAGTGTGTGCGTTGTTATGACAGGGAGTTAGCACACAGAAGACAACACCAGAATACACTTCCACTCTGCATTCCTATGTGGGAGCACCAGGACAGGGGCGGGTCTCATTGTCTTGGTTCAGGACCTAAGTGAAAGAGTCGAAACATGATTAGTGGTACAAGGGAGCTGTACGAGTTTATGCCTGGAGGCAGCAGTTTTGCTTTCTGGTGGATTTTGGTTTTGGATTGAATCCTTAGTTTTTGACGTATCTTTTGTTTTATATTCAAACCTTTTTGGTCACCATTTTTAATGAACAATTGTCTCGGCTTGGGATAGCCGACTCGAGGAGTCTCTTCTGAGATGGCCAAGCAGACCGTCTCCATGTTTCAAATACAACACAGTCCTCATACATTGATATCTGACAGAATTACACACCTTCAATCAGGTTATAGAGCAAATAACTAGTAAGTAAATTCAACACTGAAATTCAACACTACTGTTGTTTGCTCCTTGGGGTTTAAGGCCGGGTGTTTTGTAAAAGCACTTTGTGACAACTGCTGATGTAAAAAGGATTTTATAAATACATTTGAATGATTGATTGATTGATTGATTGATTAAGTAGCTAACGAAGTTAGTATTGCTCAGTTGGCAAAGCATGGCAGTTGCAAAGCAAAAGGTTGTGGGTATGATTCCCATGGGGGGCCAGGATGAAAAGTATGAAAATATATGCACTCACTACTGTCAGTTTCTAAGTCACATCAGTGTAAATGTAAATTAGGCTGATGACTCCTACACTTAGTAGGCTATTTGTATCAATGTTAGCATGCTAGTAATTAGTTTCATAACAGTGTGTTTTACACATTGAAGAATTAACATGCTGTCTATTAAAGCTTACGTATTCTACCTGATCTCTTTCATTTTATTTTTCTCCGTTCTATTCTGTCTCTGACTTTCTCTGATCTTCTTTCTGTTTCTTTGTCTGTCACATGTTCTCACCCTTATCGTACTAACGGTCTGAATTGAATGTGACGGCAAACTTTCAAAATACATTTCTGTTTGTCATTTAGCCATTGTAAAGATACAGTACATATCGTTGAAAGTAAGCGTGTGTGCTAGTGAGAAATGGATGTGTTGTGATCATCTGTTAGGTGTTCATGTCAGAGCCCAGGAAGCCCAGTCAGAAGCTGAAGGTTTGGTTTGGAGAGTACTGGAACATATCCGACTTCCTGGCCATTCTACTCTTCCTGGCAGGGCTGGTGCTGCGCTGGCACAGTGGGACCTACCGGACTGCTGGGCGGATCACCTACTGCCTGGACATCATCTTCTGGTATGTCCGTGTGCTGGACCTACTTGCAGTTAACCAGCATGCCGGACCCTACCTCACCATGATCACCAAAATGGTGAGTAAAGCAATGTGCCTTTCCTTCTTTGGTGTTACACCTGGAGTGCCGCTGAAATGCCTATCGGCCCTGGTTAAATGTATCAGCCATGATTAAGAGTTGATTCAGATTAGTCCTTGGCCACAGCAAAGAAGTGTCTATCTGTGTGTTGTTCTAGAACTCTGTCATGGCATGTCTTATGAAAACTCTTTTTTTTTCCCACTTTGTTCTCAAACCGTCTGCTCAGACCAGTAACATGTTTTACATTGTGGTGATGATGGCAATCGTGTTGCTGAGTTTTGGCGTGTCCAGGAAGGCCATCTTGTCTCCAGGCGAAGTTTTCTCCTGGGACCTGCTCAGACATGTGGTCGACCAGCCGTACTGGATGATGTTTGGAGAAGTGTATGCCGGTGAAATAGATGGTGAGTAACTACTAACCATTGACGAGTTGCAGGTTCAAGTGGTCGGAGTGACAGTCAGGTATGTGGTGCCATCTATGACATCTGCTCCCCCGTGTGTTTGTGTCAGCCTGTGCGGATGATGACGAGCCGTGCCCACCCGGGGCCTTCCTCACCCCCTTCCTCCAGGCCGTCTACTTGTTTTTTCAGTACATCATCATGGTCAACATCCTCATTGCCTTCTTCAAGTAGGGACTCTAACCGCTTCAACAAAATAAAAAAATCAACAGCCTTGAATATTTGTATGCTTATGCTTTATGTATAAATGTTATTCTGCAAATTGTACTAAATGCTGCACTTCTCATTATGGATGATTTCAACAGCAATGTCTACTTTGACATGAGGTCCATATCCAAAAAGCTGTGGAAGTACAACCGCTACCGGTACATTATGACCTATCTGGAGAAGCCCTGGTTGCCTCCGCCATTCATCATCCTGAGCCACATAACCCAGTGTGTGACTGCCCTTTACCGCAAACACAAGGGCTCGTCCAGGCATGAGAGGGACTCCTGTGGCCTTAGTGAGTGTGTGTGTACGGTTCTGTATTTCTTGAAGTTACGTACAACAAAAACTAATATCTAATTTAGCTTTAGCCTACTACGTTATGTTTCCATGACAGGATTGATTCAGAGCATTTCCATGTGGAAGGCAAGTGCCACAGTACATTTAAGTGGATGAATGTGTGTTTAAAATATGGATTTTGGGATCTCTCTCCCTCTGTCAGAGCTTTACCTGGGCAGAGAGGACCATAAGAGGTTGCATGAGTTTGAAGGAAGGTGTGTGGTGGAATATATCCATGAGAAAAACCAAGATGTTCTCTGTAGCCAGATCAACAGGATACGAGCCACTGCAGAAAGGTAAGACTGACACTTAGAAAGAGTCCATCTACACCCAAAAAAGAAAGCTGTTAAATGGTCATTGCTTAGCTCTTAAAGTAGAATCACTTTCTTCATCAATTGCTTTTGTTTTCAGTAGTCTATAATAGACACATCACATTCTTCAAAATTATGTCTTTGTCTTTATCTAGATTTTATTGTCCTTAGCAATTCCTACAACTCCCATGATTTCAACTAGTGCAATACTCTGCAGTGTCATATAGGCATGCTTCTGAAAACCCAGAATTCCACGCAGGAAAACATGTCAATTGCGAGGCACTCATTGACTAAACTAGCTATATAGCCTTCCTCTGGGGACCTTATTTGAATGCGGTTAAGATTTCCTTTTGACTCCCCTGCATGACTGTCTGTGTGTTGACCTGGCAGGGCTGAGGAGATGGGTGGTGTTGTGACTGTCTGTGTGTTAACCTGGCAGGGCTGAGGAGATGGGTGGTGTTGTGACTGTCTGTGTGTTAACCTGGCAGGGCTGAGGAGATGGGTGGTGTTGTGACTGTCTGTGTGTTGACCTGGCAGGGCTGAGGAGATGGGTGGTGTTGTGACTGTCTGTGTGTTGACCTGGCAGGGCTGAGGAGATGGGTGGTGTTGTGACTGTCTGTGTGTTGACCTGGCAGGGCTGAGGAGATGGGTGGTGTTGTGACTGTCTGTGTGTTGACCTGGCAGGGCTGAGGAGATGGGTGGCATTGTGGACGAGGTATCGGAGAGGGTGCAATTCATCCAGGACACCCTGCAGGTACTGGACAGCCAGCTGGGCCAGCTGCAGGACACCTCTGCCCTGGCTGTGGACACCCTCACCCTGCTGTCTGCCTCCGACAACCTGCAGCAGGAGAAGGCCCATCTTGGCCATTGCCGGCCATTTGCCCTCTCCCGTCACGATGTCCCTCATAGCTGGACCATCCCCCACGGAGGTGGAGGCAGTGTCGACGTCATGCCCTGCCACACCCCCCGGGCCTACCGCAGCACCCCGCCCTCCCTGCTGCGAGGCCACACCTCCCGAAGCCAACGCTCGTCACTGGAGTGGCACATGGGCGCCTGTGGGGGTGGCGGCCATTGGGAACCGGGCGCCGGCGAGGCAGGTGAAGGGGAGGAGGAGGTGCATGGGGTCACGGTGCACCACTGTGGTGAGGTCTGGCCAGCAGGTAACCGTTTTGCCCCCCACGGCTTCTTCCCACACCTGGGTGGGGCAGGGATCAGGGACAGGACCCCCTGTGATTCATGCGGGCCTTCTCGCTGTGGCTCTCCTCTGTACCCTTCGGTCTGGGCTGTAGACGGTTCTCTGGAACCCACCTACAGCAAACCCTGGGTCTGCTACGACCCCAAAATGTCCATGGAGGAGGAAGAGGAGGAAGAGGAGGTTGGGCAGCGCTTTAATGGGAGTGTGTCCAGGGCTCCTAGTCAGACCTTTCTGCTGCCGGACCACCAGGATGAGAGAGGCCGTGGGGCCAGGGGCTTTGTGAACCCTGCCTTCTGTAAAGATGAAAACTCTGGGGTTGTTCACTCAAGGCGAGGCCAGTGGGGCAGAAAAAGTCCTAATCGGTGGCCTTATCTGTCCAGGGACCGGCAGTTCAGATACAGCCGCTCTCTTTCCTCTAGCATGGAGAACATGGCACTCTCTAATGCCCCTCTGAGCCCCTTACGAACCTCCTTCCCCGCCCTCGATTGTCTGTCAGAGGGAGGAAGTTTGAAAGCTGAGGCACCCCTTGGTTGCAGTAAAAACACAGGTACCATCCTCTATTGCTTGCTTAGCATTAGCAACAACACACAAAACAAGACCCCAGTGGTGCAGTATAAACAACATGCAAGTAATTGACAGACATGTTACTATATGAGTGACACTATTTCTATCAAATAATATAATCTTGAGCTTATTTACTAATTCACCAATTTTTATTTTTTATTGATTCCACCTCTTCCTGATTGTTTTGCAGTGTGGTCCAACTGGTTTGACCTGGCAGCAACCTCAGGGAGCAGAGAGAGGGTCCAGGGCAGAAAGACTGTCAAGATCCTCGAGGAGAGTTCCTCAGACACTGTAAGACCAACAGACCGACACTTGAACACGGTTTCTGATCAGTTGTATACTCAGTCTGTCCACACCAAATACTGTTTGGTCCTACACTTTCCCACAACCAAGCAGAGCCATATCTATTAATAGTTGTGCATTTTCTGTGTATATCTTTGCTCTCAGGTGTGCCGGAAGAGGAGGCGCAGGGGAGGAGAGCCTGTGTGCTGGTCTGCCTCTGCTAGCCTCAACCAGCTTAGTATGTGTCAAAGTTAAACCTCCAATCTTTGCCACTGATCATTTCTGTGACGGCGTATTAAAACGTGATTTTCTATAAGTGTAGAATGTGTTCAGTGATTGTGCCCTGCACCATATGTCTAAACATACCCGACTGAAAATGTATAGATCCTAATATGTTGATTGACGTCAGCTTTCGAACCTTTTGCCGCATCCTCCCATGTGAATATTGTTTCAGATTTTGAACCCATGGATTCAGTGCAGAAAATGGCTTTTTCGCATCAGGTGAGATGTTATGTTGTATTGAATAAGTAGCAATGTTTTGTCAATATAAAGGACTTTTGCAGTGCGACATTTTCTATTGTGTGTCTTGCTGTTGTCCTGCAGGACTCGAGTCCGTCTGTGTGGAGTAGCTGGGCACGCTCTGTCAGCTGCAGGTCCTCGTAAGTCGGGATGAGATGGGCTCAGAAGGTCCCCGGTACCCTTTTACACTAACTTGTTGACTCGAACCAACCACTGCTGGCTCAGATGTTTCCTTTCCACACGGTCCTATTCAGCGTGATTCCGGTCCCTTCGGCGCATTAACTAGACCAGCTCTGTGTAGCTTGGTTTGGCTCGGTCTGGTTCGGGTTAGTGTAAAAAGCCAATTCAGGGATTTAATGATTGTTTTGCTCTTTCTAATCTTTTGAGTGTTGGATTTAGCCTACCAGGAATGCTGGATGGGCAGAATTTTAGGAGTAGCCCATTGGTTCCATTGTGTCAGGCAAGCTCATTCTTTGAAAATATTATATTTGAAAGAAAACCAGCTTGAACTCAGGAATGCATGGACAGGTGCAGGAGTTGTTTAAGGGAAGTAGCAGTACTGAAGTTTAGTTGTGTCAGTTCTGTATGATCTTCTGTTTCAGAATGCAAAGTGGAATCACAACTGAAGGTAAGCAACCTGAAACCTAACTGGATTCCTTGCTTGTATTTCAAAAAGTACAATAATGTATTTTTTGTACTTTATTTTTCCCTTTGCTGTATCACTTGCATTCCAAATCAAAAGCAGATACTGTATGTTAACTGTCCTCCTTCAAGCTGTGGGCATCTTTCTTGTTCAATCTCTGTGTGTCTGTTAGCAAAGTCCTCTACGTTTCCATCTACAGAAGACCTGGACCCACACTACTCAGGTAGTACTGACCAAAAAACCACAGAAGTCACACATACTGTACGCACATACGTTTTTACTGACCGCTAAACGACATCACCGGATGTCCATGTGTTTTTGTGTGGTTATGCATTACGTTGTGTTATGCTGTGACCATGTTAGCCATGGAAAGGAACAACCTGATGAGGCTTGCCTACACCATACCATTCACCCCTGTCTCCAAAACAGGTAAGTCATTGACGAGTCACCTTGACCATTTTCAACATTTCCTAGGGTGTGGTTGCTCAGTTTGAACCGTTTTCAAATGTGTTAGCTGTTTTTTTTTTTCCAGCAATGTCTACAACAATTGTGTTAGCATTTTTGGAGAATGTAGCTAATGCCAATTTTGATCGTGCGGTCCCTGGCAGTGGGAGAGGGGGTGAGTGTCTACACCCTGGAGGAGGTGGAGGCTGCTGGCCCAGAGTCCTCCGTGTCCTCGTGGTCCCACCAGGGTCTGTCTGCGGTGCTGCAGCCACTGTCCAGCGAGGGCTTCCTGGACGGCGGACTGCGTAGAGCCACGCGTGTGCTTTGCACCTGGGCCGAGGGGGACGTCCTGAGGGTGGGCTGCGTGTATGTGGTCAAAGCTTTCCGGCCCGAGGTGGTCCGCACCTGGCAGAAGGTCTTCCACACTGACACCAACCTCCAGCTGTGTCTGCGGGTATGTACTTCCTATACCATAACAGCTTCACAACATGTTATTTCATATACTGTTTTTGGGGCCAGGGTCTTCTGACTATGAGACCCAGGAAATTTTTTTTTAAGCCATATTCTGGTCAGATCACGCAGGGATAACTAAGGACCCTACTGACAGTATATGCTCTACATGCAGGGATACTGTAACTAAGGACC
>JACXGI010002194.1:0-12998 GCA_016801175.1 Esox masquinongy
TTTTTTTGGGGGGGGGGGGGGGGTAACCTGCATCTAACAATGAGTGTGGACAGATCCCCTGTCAACATTGCCCAAGTCAAACCTTTTGCCTATATTGACTAAATACTGTATATAGCCACTGTTACAAATATGTAGTTTCCCTTGTATATAGAGACCTCTGATGAATGTTATAACTCTAATTTACTGTAAACATTAAATTAATCAGACCTAATTTCCTGTCATTTCTTTCATTTTTTTCCTTCTGACTCCACACAACGATGACCCCTGTCAAGATAGTTGGTCAAATAATACATTTTGTGTAAAGTTCCCTAGAAACAAGGACTGGTTAAACTAAACCTTGACTGAAATTACCCCATTCATATCTTATGCTGACACTCACCAAAAGTGATCCAAAGACTTGTAACGCATCGCGAAACAACAAACCCATGCCATTGGTCAACAGGACAATGATACAACCAACATGAAACACACCGAGGGCAATCTGAGTGATCTATGGTGAAAAGAGAGAGGTATATTTCAAAAGAACTACAGATAATATTGTATTGTCCATAAGACGTTTCATATATTATAATTCATTAATGACTTTTTTTTTAATAGTCCAACTAAACATAATATGCTTTCTCGGGGTGAAATAGCTACCCCTAATGCTTTGGGTTCAGACTCCAGGAACTTCTGATTTTGGTGAGGATTCCTCTGAAATGTTACTTCCACAAGGGGACCAGCTGAGCGGGTCACGTTGCTTTCAGACGGATCTTCCACCGTCTCCCGGGCTGTTTCTTCATCTGAAAAGATCATTTGGGAGAATTGCTATCTCTTTAAAACCGTTTATCCTTTGCCGTTTAACCTAATTGAGCAGAAATATTATTCGAAAACACAATTGTGTGCTAGATGAAACAAAACGACAGGCTTTTTGCAATAACAGATTTATTTTCCCCTGGAAAAATGTTCTGAACATTAAGAATATCGACTTCAAATGAGACAGCAAGCTAATACAAGTTGGATTTGTTTTTATGTTCGTATTCAAAACGGCACAACACTGAAATTAACGCATATTTGTTCTGACCACAAATGCCCCGCTAACATGCAGATGCAACCCAAGACTTGTTTTGACTAACCATGCAATACAATGTCATTAAATTTACCTGTCATAACTGTAGGATGTTATTGAGATGTCAGAAATTTTCAATAATCTTTAGGTCTACAATACTCTACGTTTGACTTTTTATTCGGTGTTAAGTGAAAACAACACGACGCCCAACTTTTTTGCGCCCCGTTACTTATTATTCAAGCCTGCGCTTTTGTCAGAGAAATTTGACTCCTGCAGGCTAACACCCCCGACTCCTCCCCCGAACCATTCCTAAAAGACGGAATTTGAAAATAATGGTTTCGATGAACAAGTGCAAGTACATTTGAAATGGTACCCTTGGTTGAGCTTAACAAGGCAATAAGCATCAATTTCATATTTTAGTAATTCATATTTTAGTAATTTAACAGATCGGTGGGACAACCACACAACACATTAATACTAAGCAGCCTACATTTTACTCAATTATGTAACTTAGTTATTTGGCGAGACTAGCAGGTTAGGGGTTACAACGAGGTTGTTTTTGCCATAGAACGACCGATTCAACCGCCAACCAATTTCCTGGACTAGGCATCGGAGATGCAGCTTATTTTCTTTTCTATCCGATAGCAAGTAATACCAAGGCCATTTAAAAAAACCTTTTGTATATAGCCCCCCTGTAACTCATCAGTAAGTTCTATGGTGTTGTCACAATATTGTTACAACGATTTATCTTCTTTAGCCTACAGTTCAATGGAGTGAAGTAGGCCTAACTGCAAATGATGCTAGCTTTACCTAGAAGCTAAACTATGGGCGGATCGATAAAAAAGTATCGATATTTTCGATTCTCACTTTTTTTGAGAATCGAACTTCACATAAAAATATCGATACCAAGTGCTTTGTTTAACCAGTTATTATTAGGCTATTATTTATTTTATCAATTCAGTGTGTTTCCGGTGCTGAAAAAAAGAAAAAAAGTGAAAAAAAGTGTGTTTCCGGTGCTGTCTCCTTCCGCTCTTAATATAACCTTACACACAGGCACGCTGTGCAGAGTTGCCAAGACCGCTTATAATATGCGACTTTTGGCGTGTTTTTTTTTTTAAGTCGCTTGAAATAATCACAGGACGCGGGTTGCGTTTTTTTGGGCTTGTTTTAAAAAATATGGTCGCTTGTTAGGAAAATCTGACAAGCGACTTCGTTTTTTTACATTTATGGTCGTTACATTCCCTAAATGTATTGATTGACTCAATAATATTAGCGCTGTAGTGTAATTCGCTCTACTACAAATCCCCACATGGACCTATCCTGCACCCTCCTCCCTCCCATTGGCGAAAAATCTAGTTAGAATTCCAAACGATGTTTCAAGTTTCAACGTTTATTTGTCAAACGCACCGAACAGCACAGGGTCATCCTGAACAATTAAATTATTGTGACATGGCACCCGACAAATACGTAGTAAGAGTTAAGAAGAATATATAATCAAAAATATAGCCAGACAAAAAATAAAGACACTGTACACTAGCAGCAGTATAAAAGAGTGTACTGTAAACTAGCAGCAATTAATTATAGAACATAATAGATATGGCAAGTACGGCAGTATATATAACAATGTAAAAAAGCAGCAATTTGGTAGAATTATTGAATATAATAGATACATGTGTGTAATAAGCTTATGAATGGTGGCATAGCACACTACAACTACGTAGCGATAATTAAGAAGAAAATATATACACAGCAAAAATATAGCGAGAAGAGAAAGCAATAATATACATTACACTGTTCACTAGCAGCAGTTTAGAAAGAGTACTGCAAACTAGCAGCAATATTGGTAGGGCTATTGAAATTATAGATATTGCAAGTATGGCAATAATACACATAACAATGTAAACTAGTATTAATTTTTGTAGGATGGGGAGTATGAACTGTATGGTAGAAGCATTGAACATTATAGACACTTAGTACAGCAGTGTTGAGTCATCATTGATGACATTAGATGACATAGCACTAGATACATTTCCACAAACGATGCCGCCAACAAAGTGGTCTATGGCAAAAAGTACAACAAAGACTGTGTACATCAAGTGGCTGGTGATGACACTAAAGCTCTGTGCAGATACTGCAAAGCACAATCTATTATTACAGTTTATAACAGAAAACAAGCATAACATAGCCTACTCATATATAGTCTACTAATAGTAGTTACATGTCCTAATGTTCTTTACGCTCCTCCTCAGTGCTCCTGTCCTCTCCTTTTCCATGTCTCTTTCCATATTCTGCTTGCAGGTGATCAGAGATTAGTGGATTGTGCCTGCCCTCCCTATATGTGTTGTTGACATTTGATTATTTTTTCTAAAGAATTATTTGCTTGAATACAATATTGGGCTTGTTTTGGGCTTGTTTTTGAAGCTGCGGTTGCTTGTTTGTCTCGTGAAAGTTGGCAACACTGACGCTGTGAAACGCTCAGTCACAGTTAAACTAGGAGTTGACGAAGTTACCAGTGCGTTAATGGCAGAACAGAAACGAAGCATTGTTTGGGGTTATTTCACTCCAATAATCAAACGTGAAGTAACATGTGATCTTCGTAAAAAGTCTGTACGATGTTTTGGCAATACCAGAAATATGTTAAAACACATGAGAATTAACCACATGAAATAGCATGATGAGGCGATCGGAGGAGAGAACGCAGGCAAATACCCCTAAATCTGATGACCTAGTGAGGCAGAGTTGTCTGCTCGTAAACGCCCGGCGGAGTGGGAAAAAGGCGTGGAGTCGTTGGTGCGAGGAAGGTCGTCAGACAACCAAATTGACGTTACCCAAGGTTTTGTGGATTTAATAAATATATAAGACAAGATAACACAGACACAAAGGGAAGAGGGCAGCAGGGAAAAGGGTTAAGGAGTAGGGCAGTGCCAGCGGTCTGTCAAATCAAAGAAACAATACAGGATGATAAAGGATAAAGGATGAAGTGTACACATAACACCAGCACTGGCGCCGCCAAGGGGTGACCAGGCCACGGCCACCCTGATACAATTGCTGCCGCCCCTCCCCCTCGCGGGTCGCATATGCATAATATGCTTCTATCTGATATTTTACATGAGGTAAAAACAAGTTTTACATTTAAAAGTGCATTATGTAGGATTTTCTTCATAGAAAAATGTGACGGGTAGCGATAATGCAGCCAAAACTGTTCCAGCCAACTGTTAGCCAATCGCCTTTGGCGAGGCGGGGATTGGCTCCGTTTGTAAAACCTGCCCGCGATAGGAAGCTAAGTATACATTTTTCAGACAGAAGCTACAATGGCAGCTAGAGATGACAACAAAATAACAATTAATCCGTTGCCTACAACAGTGTACACATTGAAAACTGCCAAGTGAAGAAAGATTTCGGAGAGTAGAGCTATTCGTAAAAGAGCTGGATTAAGCAAGGGCAAAAAAAGAATAAACACTGGAGTTCAATTTATCAGTTCTGATTTATCACTTTTTCTTCCGGACAGGTAAATTGATTTATTCACATTATTACAGTATATACAGGTTGTTTAGCTTGATATTGTGTTACACTAGCCAGCTGTAGCATCCAGAGCCACTAAGCTAACTTTGACTAGGCTACAGTTATGTTACTGGCTAGTCTAACATAACCCAATATACATATAAAAATGCCTGTGTAAAGAAACACACAACTAGATAGCTAACGTTTCTTACCGGTTTTGTTGCCATTGCATTTGGCTGGGTCTATTAGTTTTCGGTTCACTGTGTCTAAAAATTGCATCAGTTTGCCTACATGTGTGTTCATGTGATTAGGAAAGACATACCCCGCTGTCAATCAAACTCAGGCTAGGAGTTGAGGGATGAATTGGGGGAGCTGTTTCTCACATTTTAATAATTTTTAGAATATTACCCAGTGCAGCTTTAAATCAATAATATATATTGTTCATAATAGTTCATGTGAAAGAAAATAACAAATGCATAGCCAGGCTAGCCTTACTTTGTCTCATCTTCTGTCTGACATTCTGTCCAAAAAATGTTTATGGTTGTGACCATAAAGCTCTATTTTGCTCTTGTCACTCCAAATTACAGTGTGCCAGAAGCTGTGAGGCGTGTCAGTGTGTTGTCGGGCATATTGTAACCAGGCTTTTTTGTGGCATTGGTGCAGTAAAGGCTTCTCTCTGGCAACTTGACCATGCAGCTCATTTTTGTTCAAGCATCGTCATATTGTGCTCCTCGAAACAACCACACCGTCTATTTCCAGAGCAGCCTGTATTTCTCCTGAGGTTACCTGTGGGTTTTTCTTTGTGTCCTGAACAATTCTTCTGGCAGTTTTAGCTGAAATCTTTCTTGGTCTAACTGACCTTGGCTTGGTATCAAGCGATCCCTGAATTTTCCTCTTCTTAAGTGTTTGAACAGTACTGACTGGCATTTGCGAGGGTTTGGATATCTTTTTATATCCTTTTCCATCTTTATAAATTTTCATTACCTTGTTACTCAGGTCTTTTGACAGTTTTTTTCTTCTCCCCATGGCTCAGTATCTAGCCTGCTCAGTGCATCCGCGTGAGAGCAAACACACTCTTTGACTATTTATACACAGACACTAATTGCAATTTAAAAAGCCACAGGTGTGGGAAATTCACCTTTAATTGCCATTTTCACCTGTGTGTGTCACCTTGTGTGTCTGTAACAAGGCCAAATATTCAAGGGTATATAAACTTTTGATCATTTGGGTGATTTCTGTTATCATTATGATTTAAAAAGGAGCCAAACAACTATGTGATAGTAAATGGTTTCATATAATCACTATCCTTAAATAAAATAATTTTTTTTGTATGATCAGTCATATTTTCAAAGTCAATGCCAGAATTTCACAATTTCTGCCAGGGTATGCAGACTTATGAGCACAACTGTGTATAGTGACCTGCATAACAGAGATCAGCGTATTTGTCGTGTGATTTCCAGCACAAAAAGCGGGTGATGTCGCGGCCACTACATGGTCATTAATTGTGGCTCAAATTTCATCTTAAACTATAATTCTTTGCGTTCCTTTTTGAGGTCCTCCACCACCACAAATCTGAAACCCTCTTAGCCTTTGCCTTGCTTGATTTTTTTTCCAAGCAAATTGCAACTCAAAAGTGACCTCTTTTATGCATGAATAAGGACTGATTGCAAAGACTTTGCAAATAAGTTTTGTATGGAGGAGATTCACATTCAAGGGAATAGTTGTGACAGCTGTGACCACGTTTTTTATTTGTTCAAGATAATGTACTCAACTGAGTTTTCCGTATTTTGTGGATAGTTGTGTTTAATGTTTGCCAAAATCTGCTTAGCATTTGCATTCTGTGGAAATACTAACACTGTTGTGCTCATATAATGAAGATCAACTGGTTCCCGATTTAATTAAATATAGAAGTTGAGAAACTGTAAACCAGTATAATGCCAAGCTTGGTGCTTTGCTGCCACCTGGAGGTAAGGAATGTATCTGCAACAATTTGCTGATCACTCCAACCGGATTCAAAACCTTTTTATTTTGTGTGCCCTAATGCCTTGGTTCTCAAGTTTCAAGGTTTATTTGTCAGATGCAACGAACAACACAGCGTCATCCTGCGCAATGAAATTCTTGTGACATGGCACCCGACAACTACGTAGTGAGAGTAAAGAAGAAGAAGAAAAAGTTTTGGAACACCATTGATCGGTATCGTATCCATGACCCTTCAATGTTGCAGGCAACTCAATAACGGGGTTACCTGTTTGACTCCAATAGTGAAATCTTTTAAAGTGACTTCTAAATGTACAGCATTAGGTCTTTCTTAACGGTTAACCTCCTTTCATTTCTGTGTCCCATGACCTTTTAATGACATTTATGTACAACACCCGTTGATGAACAAATTTGATGAGATGAATAAGCCGACAAATGGCACGAGATAAAAGACTGTCCCCCCACCACCAAAATCTTGATTTCATCTATTTTAAGTGTTTCTCCAATATACATGGACTGAGAGGAGACTTGTAAGTGCATTGAATGTTTTTTTTAATCATTTTGAAAACATTTACAACTATTAATGACAAAACAAGGTTACAAACGGAATTGACCTGCAGTTTGCATCCATCTTAAAATGTTACATAAATAAAACTCATATTTATAAATATCTCTGTTTTATAAACATATAAATAGTTTTTAAACATAAATACATATATGCAGGAATGAAAGTACATGAATGTACAGCAGCAGCGACAATATACAGCCTTGCGGTTTCCAATGTCCGCCATCTTGTAGTGTGTTTTGGTCTTCATGTTGTACATACGGGTATGTTTAATCATTGCTGTCTCAGTTCTCGAATAAGCTGGTCATGGTGGCTTTTCGTACCGAAAATCCGTCCTTTCTTTTTTAGGTTTTTTCCTTACGGGAGGACCAACTGAATCCAAGTTGTCCCAAACCCATCGTCTTAAACACTCTGGGGAGAGAGAAGAGGGTGAAATAAAATGGTTAGATGTTTTGTTCACAGAAATTTCTGAATGGATGGATCTTTTCACAGAAAACTGGCGACGGATACATAATGCACATGTTCTCAGAAAACAAAAGAGGATCCCCAAACCAGATCACTAAAACAGGATCGCTAAAACAGCCCCTTTTTAACTAAATAGTCTGACTGCACCACTCTGATCTAACTAACCGCGTCAACCACATCAAGTTCTGCCCCAACACTAGCATGAATGACCACCACTCCTCCTCTCACACACCTCACTAATGTTGGTAAAGAAAAACACACACTTAGTCACCTATAAAAGTCTGTGAGTCACAAGGTATGCCGGCGCCACAACAGCCCCCGCGTCACAATTTCCCCTTTAGCCACACGCATCATCTAAAGGCCAAGCACCCCAGGCACCTGGCTTCCTCAGTCTGCACACCGCCCCTTCAGTGTTTGGATTTTTTTTTTCAGAGTAAAGACAAAGGCTTTCCTCTGAGATTTCTCTCGGGGTGCGCTCCCTGTTGTTTGTCTGCGCTGGTTTGCTGTGTGTTTGTCAAATGTTTTCCCGGGCGCGCACACACATTTTCTTTTCATTTAATTTAGTAGTGAGTGCAGATGTTGTCGTGTATATTTGCCCGGTCACCCCGTGGGAATCAAACCCACAAGCCCGGAGCTAAAAGCATCATACTCCACTGACTGAGCCACAAACACACCTAACTGACTAGCCCATGACTTCACCGCTTCATACTTTCGCATTTTAGTCCTTTAGCCGGCGCTCTTATTCAGTGACTTATAGTTAGTAACTTGTTGGTACTGTAGCGTCACCCTTCTCTGTAGCACAGATAAACGTGAACTCACTGTCTTCACTTCCCTTCCACAAGGTCGTGCTATGATCACTTGTGGTGACGAAACAAAATTACTATGGACATCTTATATGGCCAATTCAACATGAACACTTCTCGTGGACAGAAACACTTCTCACGGACAGAAGTGTAAGAGGGGCTTCCGGGTCATTCTGTGGGTTTTTGTCCTCAACATATTGTTCTGTAATAGCTTCAGTGGGGTCACAAAGATCTCACAGATGGCATAGAGATTAATGAAGTTTTAAAACTGTGTTTGTAGTTATTATAGGTTGTGGTACATGGCCAATATATCACAGCTAAGTTATGTTAGAACACAGTGACCAGATGTAGCATTTGGTCAATATCCCATAAACCCCAATATACCTTATTGCTATTGAAACTGCTTACCAATGCAATTAGAGCAGTAAAAAGGGATATGATGTCATACCCATGGTATATCTTCATATACCACAGCTTTTGGCCAACCAGCATTCAGAATGGATTCAATGCATTCCGTTTATAGTTGGTCTCCCCCAAAAGGATTAATTTGAAGAATGAATCCCTTCATTGAAGATTGAGGTTCCACTTAAATATTGCCCATCACTGGTGACCCCTTAACCTCTCACAACAGATTGACCTTTGGCCAGCCTGGTAGGCTCACAAAACCTTGCTTGCTTGCAGGGCATAAATGGACCCGACTTTTTAAGTCTGTGGGTCTATTGATGTCTCAGATGAAATATGCAGAAGAGTTGCATAGGTGATTGTGTAGTAAGCCTACGTAAACGTCCTAAATTTATTTTATTTCCCTATTGCATTTTGTACATTCAATATTTTGCCTCTCCTCCTAAACTAGTGAGGATGGACGTGCCTGCTTATTTAATTCCCGGATGCGCAATTGCGCAGAGGAAGGTAGATGGCGTAGTAGGTTGTGTTACTTACCAGCACGTCGCGATGCGTCATCAATTACATCCCATGCCGCTGAGGGTCCCTATCCTGTCTAATTTCTGTCCGAAGCAGCCGCTTCTGGGAACCGTGCCTTTCTTGGAGTTCTGTTTGTGTCTCCGGGCGTTGGGCTGGTCGTTCAGCAGGCGTGCCCACATGCCCTTAGCACGAGTGTCCATACGCAGGTCTCGAAGCAAACGAACCCGGGAGCGCACGGTGTCCAGCCTCCGCTCTCTCTCGCCGGATGCAAGGAACTCTGACAGCTCCTCGCCTAGCAAATTTCTAAGAGACTGGAACACAGAAAAAAGAGAAGCCTACTTAAGATATTAAATTCCCCATTGAAGCAACTTCTTCAAGCCCCTGACCGCAGAAAGCACGCCTGTAAACCATTATGATTAAAAATAACATGTTTGTTTACCGGACATCAATGCCAACTTTGGAAAACAGTACTCCTTACCCTGCAATTTTTCTAACACTTTCGTTTTCAACTTCTCATAGTATTTCTGATAATATAATAATCAATCATTGAAAACATCTAGTATAATAGCGATGTGAAGTGATATGGTTTGGGAGAAACAAAGTAATACATGGTAATAACTCGTCGTGTTTCTACTAGCTGAACAAGAAACATCAAATCTGGCAATGAATTGGCTTCAAAACCAAAAAATAATATAAAAAGTAATTTGGGTTTGATTACAGACTACGGTTCCGCGTCAACGCAAGAGAAACAATGTATTTGTTATACCACACATACGCTTTACTAGGAAGGGACATTAATACAATTTCTGGGATTTATTGGATACAGCGGTAAAGACAGGTGCGCGTGCTGTAGTCTGCCAGTGCAGATTGTTTAGGCAAAAAATGCACCAGTTAACATATAACAAAACAATATATAAACAACCTTAATCGACCACAGCTATGCTGTTGTGATCATTGTGCGTAAAATCAACTGTGGCGAAATATTAACGACTCAGTTTCAGATGCGCTGTACAAGCGCCGCGCTCCAATTCAACCAAAGATACAAGGTTTTGTCTCATTTGAAATACAGTACAATTAAATCTAACATTGATCGCCTTATAAATAAACATTGGTGTTTCAAGTAGGAAGCGCCAAAGCTTAAGTGGGTGCTCGTGAAGACTGAGGCCACTCCACAAAAACGCTTCTAAACGCGCGCTTGGGTACCAGCATGAATATAGTTACAAGTAGGCTATTAGATTTGGCTGTAGGTTTAATGTAGTACAATATCTCTCCATACATTGCCCTGCAGACGAAGAAAAATATACGCAGACTAGCTTAGGGTTAGGCCTTGGCCGAGAAACAGGTAGGAAAACTTCATCAGTAAGATAGTATAATTCATACGTAACAGCTTACTGGTAAATAAAACTACAGTAGGAATAATGTTTTCCCTCGCTAAAGTAAGTATATATTGTAAGCGTAAATCTAAGCCATTCACAGACAACAGCGCAGGGGCTTATACAATTGTCGGCTATTCGTTGTTATTGTCTTCAGGGGCAACATGGTGTGGACAATATATAGCTCGAGCTGCAGACGACGCCAAATGGGCTAACAGAAAAAAGACTCCTTTCACAGGTAACAGGGCACACATCAATGAAGTGACCTTACCTTCTGCTGCGCTGCTGTGAGAGGCTTCGCCCCTGACCTCACTGAAAGCAGGGTGATCATAAGTCCACAAGCCACCAAATGCGAGATGTTCATTCTGACCAATTTTGTAAAGGATTCCTCTGTGGAAAAGTTATAATAGCGAGGATTGATATCGGTAACCAATTGGTTCTCTACTATGTCTACAACAGTTCTTACTCCAAGCTTCCCAAGTGCCTCTCTGACTCTGAATTACCGCTCACCGCTTTATAGCCCGCAACGGGTGATGTCATGAACACTAGCTAATGTTCTTCCTACCAACCTAAACGTCGCCAATTCGGTCCGTCCCCCGTACCTGCTTAATTAAATGATAGCCTACTGGTTGTGTCTGAAATGAATCAGGAGGGGGAAAAACACATTACATTATTGTTATACCATGCTGTGGAAGTGTAGAATTGGCAGACACACAATACTACATTAAAATTCCAGACACCCACCGCAAGGAAATTAGGATGGACAGATCAAAAGAAATCAAGACCTAACTGAAGATGCAACTGAGTTTTTGTGGAATGACTAGCCCGCTCATTAACGCTACGCTAGCCTGTGCAGGAAAAAGTATCAAAATACATTCCAAAAGATGTCTTGTCTTTGAAAGGTCTATAAAAAACACCATTAACATATGCTATTATGTTCAGGCCACTTCTTAAATCGTTATTTATTTATATTGTTTTGATATTGCAGTATCTCTTACTAATACAACCCACATGTATACTTTATTCTAGAGGAAATAATTAAGAACAACTAAAATATGGTGCTAATAGCAATGCTCTTCGAACGAAAACGCACGAGAATCTTATTTCATTGTGGTTATCTATGTTAACCTATTGACAGTAATGAGACAATATGAGACAAATTGCCCATAGGGAATATTCATACGCTCTATTTCTTAAACAGCTCCATTGTAAACATTGTAAACAAGACGGCCTTTCACTACAACTCTAAAACCCGCCAAATTAAAAGGCGGCAATATCTGTCACTCTGTCAGGCGTGTCAGCCCCACTAAAATCACATCCCATAGCATAACTGAGACCACGTGAAAATGCTGGGATTTAATGCGTCCTCGTTACGCAAATGAACATGTAGCTAGAAAGAAACGTTGTCTTAGTCCTTCACACATGCCAAGTCTGTAGTTCGAAGGCAGTAACTCTTGAAAAGCATACAATTATCAATGAAAGCTTTCGACCAGCACCCGCACACTAGTGCGCGTTTCGTTCTTGTAAGAACAATTGCCCAGTTGCCTATGCCTATGCGCGCTTTAGTTTAGCAAACATATATATATATGTGTGTGTGTGTGACATTGTTTTAAGTGACATTGAGTGACATTATGTGACATTGTTTTAAACGCTTAAACAACACAGCCCAACCTATGGTACGATGGTGAAATGACTGAAGTTCAATTCACCCTCAATATGATGAGCAGCATGTGAGCTCCGGCTAGACGCATGCTCTAAAAGCACCGTCTGTTTTGGAACACGGCGGGGCAGTATTTGCTGTGTCATACAGAGAGACTAAAGATTAATTCTCCCAAAGTCCATTGCTTACTGGATTTGTTTAACATTACCTCATATTGTTTCTGGTTGCGTGGCCTAATACTTCACAATGGTTCATAATTCAGGTTGATGCTAAATTTATTGTTAACTTTCCGTGTTATATACAAGCTCCCTTGTTCAGGCAGTAGCTTAAATTATTAATTCAAAACAAATAAAAATAAAATAAAACGAACAGGATGCCGAATATTTTTTTACCAATTAGCCTACATCAGCCAGAAAAGGAGCTGATTTGAAAATAAATCTAATTGGTAAAAAGATCAATTAGTGGAAATAATTGGGTCACAGAATCGGCCCCTTTGTCAGTCATTGGACAAGAGATCAAAATGTGTCTCACCGTGTAAACAAATAATTTGTGTATTTTTAGCAAGATTTCAGCAAAATGCTAATTTAAATTTGGACAAGTCACCCCGGCCTCCTGGTGGCCAATTTAAAATGTGATCTGACACAAATTACAATTCATCACTATTCTGCACCCCCCCCCCCCCCCC
>JACXGI010002194.1:13098-26231 GCA_016801175.1 Esox masquinongy
CCCCCCCCCCCCCCCCCCCAAGCAAATGATTGTCTTGCATTGTGGCCTTAGCTACTGAATACAACCTTCAGTTAGAAGGCCACTTTCGCCATCTTCTTCATTAGTCCGAAAAATAGCGTTCACTCTTTTTGCCCCCAACCTCAATGCCCCCCCATCCTCATTGAAATCCAGGCGAGCCAGATCCCTCACCCATACCACCCCGAATGAGAAAAGCTGTCACCAATTACAACCGACCAGGCCCCAAACAATACAGTTGTTCGCTTGACGAAAATCCACATATACAGTGCAGATTGGCTCCGGAGGTGGAAGCTGATGGATTCGGACAGTGCTCCTTGGCCCTGGCTGCGGTACCATACTGCACTCGGCGATGACGGACCAGCATGCTTTAGGGGGCGTCCGCCCCAACACTCTCCAGCCAGCCGTTGTCTAAAACAAGGGCCCATTGTGGAACCGGAGAAGGTTGGTCCCGAACCAGGCCGATCAGGGGTGAATGATTCCCTGTCAACGAGTGGTGAGGAAACGCTCACAGTCGCCTATCGTCAAGCGCCTGTCCTTAGGCTCGCGCCAGTCAGAGGGGGTCATAATTCCGTCTGGCCGGCCTATGAGAAATGAGAGTGGACGGGTTGAAATGTGGCGTTCATCTACATGGATGAGAGGCCAACTCGGCGGGAGGCAGGGAGCCCATCGAGGGGGTTCTTATTTTCATGGAAATGTCTTGCCAGTGTTGTCACTTGGAGCTTTTCTGGTCGTTCACCTTGTCGTTCGAGTTCGATCACCGGGAGGACATTAGCAGCACGCCATCTCAAACACTGGTACATTCTCATTCATAAAGAGCTTTTAGGAAAACTACTAATTTTATCTATCCTGTCTATCTCGAAATGAAAACACATATAAGATCAGATTCCAATCTTGTTTCATGCTAACGGCCCCAAAAATTAAAACAAAGCTTGGAAAAAAGTCATTTCATTACTCAACCCCCCTGGTCTTGGAATTCCCTCCAAGCCAACCTAAAACTCCAGGTCCTGGTGACTCTAGATGTGTTTAAAGGACAAATAGATGAACCAGTCCTTGGGACATGTTTCTAGTTGTCAGCTGATGTCTCCAGTTATGTTGCCTTATTTCAGAAAGCATGTTGTTTTATTTCTTTTATAGAATTATCGCCAGATGGTAGTGCTAAAATAAGCAGTTGAAAATGCTAACTTTGCACAACTTCACCTCTCACCCAGTTTGACCTAAAAACACAAAATTCAGTACATAGGTCGCTGTCCTCATAAGATTAATAACTTAAACTACGTGTCCACTATTGACCAATTAACATGGCGTTGTCTGGCCCATACAAATCAGTCAATAATATTTGTAACATATTTGAGTATACTGTACATGTTAAAAAATCTGAAAAACCAGGCCCTGGGTAAAGATACCTGGGAGCTCTGACACCTCATGACCTCTGACGCCTCATGGTACAGAGGTGCTGTTATACCAGTCTCGTTGTTACCTGTGTCAGTCTCTGAGATCTCCTGGTGTTGAGGTCATGGATGGCCACAGGTGGACCTCAGGAAGCATGTTTTCTGTTTCTTGCGGTCCCCTACCAAAATCCAACATGCAACAGTTGCCAGACTCCCAAGGAGGGGTTGTTTCGCCGTCACCATCGCATGACTACATATCCCATGTCCCTTTGTGGTTTCAGTGCACCCGGTGGCCATGGAGTTCGCAGGAGGGACGTTTTCATTTCCCACGGTTTCAACGGACGGACGCAGGCCGCGCTCAGCCTTCCTATGAACTAATGGAGGGTTTCGCAGGCGGCTCATTCTGGAAAATCCCAATCACACCGTGGCTCCCTGGTGTGAGAACTGGTGGAGGGCACTGGTTCTCATGGAAGGAGGCTACTTTGTCTAACTAATCCATAGCCCTCCAACAAAACGGCACATTTTCCTGAAACCTCTCATGTCAAGCTGCACCCCCCCCATAATGTTTTTATTCCCTCACCTAATTTTTCTTTCTTTAGAATTAACAAGCGAAGGGCACGTTTATTTTTTAGGCCATGCCGCTAGTGTAATGTCACACATTATTCTCCTCTTTGTGTATGTTTGAATGATCTTACAGATTTTTCCTAATGACATCATACGTTTTTTTTTTCACCACAAAATGTTATACTCTTGAATTTTAATACGTTTTCAGTTTTCAGATGACCCGAATAAATAGGGGCAACCTGACTGGTTTGCATCAGGAAGCCTGAGCATGGCGAAGGAAGGGGTGCTTCTCAGCAGTCTCTCTGTCTCTCTCTCTCGTTCTCTTAGTGTCTTGCTGAGTATTGAGTGTCTTGGTTTCTCCTCTGGGGTTAGTGCAAGACAAACTACAAGGCCGTTACAGTCTTATAAATAACTGTTTTATTACACTGTTTTTTTCTCTCTCTTCTTTTTACCCAGCGCTGATGCTTTAAAGGCTTTCGCATGTGCCACTGACTGCACAGCACGCCACGGTTTGGGGGGGCTTAGAGGGTGGTGGGGGGCTCTTATGCCAGGGGTCAGTGTGCATTGGAGAACGGGGGGGTTGGGTCCCACTGGAGAATGGATAACCCTGTTGCGCTTTGCCGGTTGGAAGAGCCCTTGCTGTGATCACACTGCCAATGCCGCCGCGCACGTTTGACCCGGCATGGCGGCCCTCACACAGGTGACAATCTGCCCTTTTTTTCGGTACATCACTTGGCTTTCACCACTGGCGACCCGTTGGTTCATCTAAACTCTGGAGTGGTTCCGCGACAAATCGGGGCGATGGATGTCCTTTGTGACAACTGTTATGGTGTAACAATGGTGAAGAAGCAGATGGATTTGAGATTAGCTCGTCCTGATGCCGTCATGATACCTGGCTGCTAGTCGTTACATGTCGTAATCTCTGGTTCCCCTGTTCCTCAGGGCCACGTCACGTTTTCAAACTTGAAAATCACACACCCTGAAATGTGCATAGTATGAAAAGATGGGGCACTAATAAAAAGTTTGAAAACAATTAAGCAAATGTGTTCCACCACATTTTCACATGTGAGAACACCATTCTAAAACTAGTGGAAGTCTTAAAAATTGCACCTTTAATTGGAATTCGTAAACAGTGCAGTCAGAAGACATTCTGGCTGTATGGAAACTTGGGCAATTGCCTGGTCTGTATTTCACGTCTTCTGACAGTGGGAATTGAACCCACAACCTCCAGGGTAACAAGAACCACACACTTACCAAGTGAGCTGTATGAGACCTGACCAGCTATTGTATTTCATACTAATTTTTTGTCCATGTGTCTCATGACATATTTTAATAGTTGCAAGAACAACTCTGAAGCATGTCAAGTCTGTTCACATAAGGAAGTACATATGAAAACGCATGGGCTTCTTAGGTCTAAGCTATTCCAGTTCAGATTAATATGTTTTCTGGTTCGGAAGAGATGTGGCCTGGCTTTAATTGGACTGGGGTTTGTTGTTTAGTAGTTTTGCCATAACTTTAACAGCCTGTGTGACCCACGTATAGTCCCCTTTACTAATCCGATGATGTAACTCTGCTAGTGTTCCATATGGAAAATGCTGAGTATAAAATAAATCAATAATAATAACTACAACTAATAATGATAATTAATCAATGATTTCAGTCATCATCATTGTTGTGATCATGTTTAAGTAGAACATTCACAATTCACCAAACATTTTAAGAGCCTACATTCCGGTGTTTATTGTGTACCCACCAATGGTTGGTTAATTCAATGTTTTTCTTGTGAAATTGTGTCACTTGTTTTTTTTTAAACATCTGGAAAAACACGTTCCGGGGTTTGGGTGGCACAAGCCGTGCACAAACCACAAGGAAAGGCAGACATTTTATCATAGATTTGTAATCTCAGATGAACGTATAGTAAATAATGTTTTACAGTATAAAATAAAAGTCCTATATTTAAACATATTCTGTCCACTGAAAAAGTAAGTTGGCCACAGACAGAAGACAGATAATGTTTTGTAAATTTTTATGGTCCTTTCCGTAGAGACAGCTAATAGTTCCATGTAGTATTTCAGCTTGAGTGAAAGCGGAATCCAAAAATAGCAACACTTTTATGCTGAATGTTATTATAAATAATGTGGAGGAAAAGCAGCATCCAAAAACAGCAACACTTTTATACATAAAGTAATTATAAACAATGTTATCATAATGTAATAGCATAATGGGTAAGATGATATTTTTTGGGACTATGTACCTATCAACTGTATGTTGTGAGGATGATTATGTAGGGACCGTTAATCTGTGAACTACAAGTATAGAGCCATTCATATTACTCAAAACAGTAGCTGAAGACAGCCAATTCAAAGACTTGAGAACCTATGTTTGTTTTGTAAAATACTTTTACAGCGTGTAACTGTGCATATTGTTATGTATACGTTTTGTGCAGACAGGACAGACCAATTACAATACTGTCAATTGGAGTTCCGGCATTATGCTAATTTGTTTTGCTAATACGTACAGTATGTTTGGGGGGGGGGTGAAAACGTAATGTATATATTAAGGAAAATTCCTTTGCACAGTGTGCAGATGGACCAAAATGAATTTTTAAATGATTGTAGAACTCTGCTGTTCCTGGAAGAAGGGGCGTCAAACACCTACCTATTTTTAAGGGGGCACTAATGGCCCAGTTCTTTTGTTTTCTCCATTATATTAATTTTGTGATAATGGCCTTGCCTCAACGCAACAGCTCCACAGCTGGAGCTGAGGAGTTGAAGATCTGAACGTGAACGTGTCCTCCAATGCACCTCTCGCCAAACCGTTCTGTTTCTCATCACACAGTTCACTCAACCAGGAAGTATTCCGCGGCACAGGCGCCACAGGCAAATGCAAACCCGGTCACACTGAAGCAGTGCACTTTTACCTCAGATCTCGAGTTGTCATTTGAAAAGCTCTGTTACTGTTCAGTATTGGAAAGTATCTTAGGACCCATAGCTATATATAGAACGTTTTGTCAGGCAATAATTGACATTCCAGAAAGTACAGTATGACTGTATATCTGCGTCTTGCTCGAGACAGTGATTGGAAGGGAAAGCGTGGCCTGCCGTAATGAATTAGCTGACTCTGAGGAGGAGAAGACTAAATGCGGTCAAATATTTTTTTTTATTATGCTCCGTAAGTATGATGTGCAAATGTGAGGTATAGGATTTTCTCTTGGAGTGACTGAACTCTAACGTCTTGGAGACCACTGAGGAAAAACAACATCCTGCCCAAACCGTTTACTGTCTGTCATGCACCCAGCTCGGATCTTTCAGTCCCCAATGTAGGCCAGGGGAGTTCTGGGTAACGGGTGGAGGTCGGAACCTCCCCCACCGCTGTAAGAGAGATAAAGTAGTGCCCTCACTGTCTGCCGTTCTCACAAATAGATCATAGCCTCATCTCAGATAAGTTTGACCTTAGACCAAACGTATACGCCCGCCAATTCTAGATAGATCTGATTGTTCCTTGTCAGTGGCACTGGATGGTCTTACAGTTTAACGGTGATTTGTGAAATCAATATATACTGTAGCAATTGATTTGTTAAGAACTAACGGCTAATCCGTCAATTATTTAAGGTGTTTTGCTTGCCATTTATTCATCAGCTATGTGTAGGTCATGTTTAGTATTCAGTACATATAATGGAATACTGTTCCATTACAGCTCAGCATCAAACTGTGCATTTTACAGGAACAGCGGCTTTGGGAAACTGAGATAGCAATTGCACACCAGAGCAATTTTCAACCAGGCCAGAAATTTGACAAGTGACGTGCTTGTCATGGAGCCCTTACCGTAAATCAAACCAGACCGGCCGAGGAAAGTACTTTTAGGTACACAGAGCTACGAAGCGCCATGTGCCTCCAATTTAGCAAAGGCATGTGACGTCATACTAGGTAGACCTACGTAAAGGCCACACAGGTGTGTAACGAGTGGTTTAATGGAGGGAAAAACACAGAACCATTTTATTTAGTCTTCATACAGTGATTTGCATGTTCCGCAATATGCAATAAAAACTATTGTGGTTGTTGATGTAATTGTAAGTGAGTAGTGTTTAGAGCTCAGTTAACGTCAATTTGTACAGTTTCTTGTTCCATAGTATATACACTTTGCAGGATGCACTTTTGACCTACTCTCCGATTCATTTATTGCACGTCTTTTGCTGATATGTTGTCTGTTGCTCCAGATCCATGCCTTTTTGTGAGAGTGCTGGATTTAATTAATCTCTACACGTGAGGGCTCCTTAGTGTCAGCGCCTGGTGAAAAGCCCTCTCCCTCTATGCTTTAATCTCTGTTTCCATTCAAAACGCTACGAAACGATGATTGAGCATTTACAGTCTGGAGATAATTTGATAAGGCTCTTATTTCAGCTAGGGCACTCGTAAAATGACCCCTCCACTTTTTAGAGATGCAGTGAGGTGACAGTTCCTTGGGTGCTTTGGTCAGTCTGTGCACTTTGACTGGTCTTAAAAATATCACAGTTAGGCTCTGTCGTGGTAATAACAGAAAATAACAGTGCAAATACTAATTATGAGAAGAGAGTGTGAGTTTATCCCTTCCAAGATAAGCACTGGCCACCAGCTTTTCGTACTGCCACCACCCAGCTGAAACCTAGTTCTCAAGACGTGTTGTGTTCACTGTGAGGTTTAGCAAACCTTTGCCCTATGGGCACCTGCTAAGAGGATAATCACTGTAAGACCAGAAGGGCGTACAGGCATATTATACTATAGGGACAGTGTTGTAAAATCATATTGGCCTGAACTCAATTGCACGCCTGTCATAGACCCAAAAACAGCGTCCTCTAAAAGCTCTTATAGGATAGGTTGCCCCGGTTCCAACCTTAACCGTATTAATTATAGGCTAACAAACGAAACCTGCCCTGAACCAGCACTTGAGATTATTTCCATAGTCCTGGCTAGCCCAGGTTGCACAGTGTAAGACTGGCGTGGTCAGCCAAGGCTAGCGCTAGCATTTGGTAGAGGTACCCAAGGGAAAGGCACAAGGGGAGGGGGGGAGGGGAGCATTAACCCACAGGCTGTTCCCTTAACCGGGCTTTTACAGTAGGAATGAATGAAGCATCTGGAGGTTAACCGCCATGCTGGCATCCCCAGTTTAATGGTGGCTAGGCCGGGACGCCAGTCAAACCTTGCATCTCCTGGCCTGGTACTCCGCAGCCGGGCTACCAGGGGCGTTCCCATGGAAAAGCTGTTAAATTGGCCACACGGATGAGGAACACGTTTCCATCAGGTCTACCCGGCAACATGGAGTTTTGCAGATTGCTGTGCCATAAAGATCTGCCGTAAGATCTTTACTGTGGTATGGTGAAGCTTGAGGGGATTGAACGGGTGGTCAGAACAGTTTCGTATTGTTCGCGCAGGTGTGAGTGTAGGTTTCGCCTCAGGTTTGTCAGCATGTGTTTCAGATGGACTTCTCGGTTGGATCCGCCTGGGTTGTCTGTCTGTCTGTTGTTGCTGCGATCTCTTGGTTGCCATGTAAACCTAACTTTTCCATTTGCAGCGTCTTTCCCAGACGTCCGCAAAGACGTCCCGTAGCTGATTGCTCCAGATTGTACGGAGGAATCAAATTATTGTCTTGTAATATCCATAGAGTCCTGTGTCTGAGAGGATTCTGAGGCGTGGGCCATGGCCTCACTTTTCCCATCCTGCTTCACCGCATTTCCTCTCCTCACATTTTTTTCGAGCAGGGTTTTCAGCTTTTATTCATTATCAGCTAATCTTTGGGATTTGTTTCTGAAACAACAAACAGATAAAAGACCAAGTCAATGGGGAGAATGTGATAGTGCACCAATTAACTGTGTGTTCATAACAGGCTGGTCATAGATGCAACATCATTTGAACACCGATTCAGTCAAGTTTACTTTTTTGAGCCATTTACAATTTCTCTGTAATCTTTCCGTGAGCTATTACTCACAGAAGAAGGACTTTGATGATGTGTTTTTTTTCATCCTCCTGTGAATGGGTTGCGGTGGGAATCACTGATGATCTAACCAAAATAATCCCAACCAAAGAGTTCCATGTTGCATGCGTTCTCTTGCCTTTTTTACAACGTAACCGGGGTTATAACCACTTGACAGTTGATCTTTGTCACATTATGTACACAGCTGATAGTATAAACAGTAGCAACCAAATTGAACGTTCACCGACAATTTCTTTTTTTTATTATCCTCATTTACCCTCGCTTGTGGGGATACAAACACTAAATCATTGTTAACTTCAAATATAGATTATTAAAAGTGCCAGCAACAACTTGAAAAAAAGCTCCCATAATTCTTTCTTACCTGCTGCAAAATATTGGACGGTGTTATTTTCTCAAGGACCCTTCAGGGTTGGATAATAGATCTTGGTTTTAGCTGGCACACGCATGCCAGGAAGATATCAATCATGTCTTCCCAATTCATATATCACAATCTGGTGTTTTTCTTTTGATGTGTATGACTGTTGCTGTAATGATGTGCTTGTTGCTCAACACCAAGCAGGCAAGTTCTCGTATTGTGAGTTGGCATGTACTGCATATAAATATCTGCCATTGATATTATCTTTGTTTGCTTTGCTGGAGCTGAATATATATTTTCTGCACATGTTTGCATTTGTTGTTTCCAAACTGTCAGGTCCTGGCTGGCGGCCTCTAGGCATCTCTATGCGCCTGGGGGTCACAGCCAGTGCCTGACCACAGAGGTGTCTTTAGGCATCTCTGCGCTGCTGTTTTCTCCCCAATTAGAGGCAGCTGCACTGCATTGCCTCTAATTGGGGACCCTGTTTAAGTTGCCGTTCTAGTCTTTTGGTTCATGCTGCATTGTTTGTGTTCTGTGCCTCAGTTTGTAGTTGTGCTGTGCCTTTTGTTTGTTGTTTAGTGAAGTCTCCCCAATAAAAGGTTGTTCTACAGCTCTGTGCCTCATGTCCTGCCTACCCTCAGCTGTGACACAAACTACCGAAGTAAATGTCAACACGATGATGGACAAGAATCACTGCTTGCAAGCACGCTGGACCAGTGAATGAAGGTCGCTTGTTCTAATCCCCTTTCTGACAAGGTGAAAAACCATGTCACTCTGTCCTTAACCCAATTTGCCCCCTGGTCATTGCTGTGAATAAGAATCTGTTCTTAGCATACTTACCTGATAAACTAAAGTTAAACTAATGACAATAAATAAGCCCAAACTAATCTGACGACCAGAGGGTTGCAGGTCTGCTCCAGGGAACGTTGACTGCCGATGTGACCCTGGTCATGTCACTGCCATCGAGCCCTTCCCTTGGCACCCTGTTGGTGTGTGTCAGGGACACATTCAATTCACATTCCTAACAATACTGGACAATAAATTACGGACCTCAAAGCCACGGCATCCGACCCTGACAGTCAAATTTGAGCCCGGATTTGCTTCAACTCCATATTTAATTTGCTTTGGTGCAACTTTTTACACAGTGACATTGTCAAAAGGCTCTTAGCCATCCGGTCCCTCACATGGAAACCCTTTGAAGGTGTGATCAGGTCCTCGGGCAGCCAAGACGATGTGACAGAAGTGACCGTTTAAGCGGTCGAAGGAAGGAAAGTGATACTAAGAAAACGTGTCGTCTTGTGAGAGCCAAATCCGGAGCACTTTAAGACTGGGCCGTTCATTTGGGTAGAGTTTCATTGTCCCACGAAATGAAATAATTTATACAAGTTAGATGACACTGTGTCTGTGTTACCTGCCATTGTAAGGGGATGTTGAACTATATCTAACATCAAAGAGAGAGCTATTTTTTTTTCATTGGCACAAAGAGATATTGCCAATTTAACATTGCTGTCCGGATTCATTCCCTGCATCTCCACAATGTGTCTTTCTCATTAATGGACTGCTGAATTAAACTTCAGTGACCACATGTGGTTTGATAAATATATTTTTTTATCCACATTTATTCCATGAGTCAAGCTTGCCCTTCAATAGCTAGTCCATTCAGGGTTTGACAACCACATTTTAGTAAAAGAAAAAATCTCCTGGCTTGTAATATGTATTATCTGGTTTGCCAACTAAGTAAATACTTGAGGAACGGAAGAGAAACCTTTAAGTGACCGGCAAGTGTGTGGTAATAAAATCCCAGGGTCCTTTTCTTTACAAGACGTGGGGCCTCCATCACGTTTGGGGGCGGCTCTTCCCAAACCCTTGCAGTCATTTGTCATCACATTAATGGCTGGCTGGCAGCCCGGGGGGGGGGGGCTGCAGCTGATTTCCAAAACAGTGCGGATGTTCGGTCCGGCCAGTGCCAGTCGTGTCCATTTTTCTGAGCGCACACACACATACACACGCACATAAAAACACACTCACACACAAACACAAATACAAACACACACTCACACAAAAACACACTCTCACACAAACACAAATACTCACACACAAACACACACACTCACACACAAACACAAATACACAAACACAAATACACTCACACTCACACAAAAACACACTCAAACACAAATACACACACAAACACACACTCACACAAAAACACACTCACACACAAACACAAATACACACACACAAACACACACACACACACAAACACAAATACACACACACAAACAAAAACACACTCACACACAAATACAAACACACACACACAAAAACACACTCACACACAAACACAAATACACACACACAAACACAAATACACACACAGATACACTCACACACAAACACAAATACACACACACAAACACTCACACACAAACACAAATACACTCACACACAAACACACACACACACACAAACACACACTCACATGTACAATTGCCAGGCGTTTGAGAGGACACCTGTTGAGAGGACCACCTTGTCATCCAAGGCAACCATACCCTGCTAGCCAGAAGTGGAATGACAGATCACCGTCAAGCCTCCCTGACTTACGATTTGCCATTAACGCACGTCTTTCCATCCAAATTGTCTTTTTCATTGGTGAACCCAAGAGAAATTAACTGTCACTTTGGCGATAGGGATCCTAATAAAATAAAAACTCATATTTAACAATACTGCATAGTTTGGCCTATAGATATATGTGCTTGTGTTGAGCTGACCATGTGACCTGTCCAGTAAAATCTCTTGGCCCCTTGTCAAAACCTCTAAACGCTCAATTAAAAACTGAGTCAAAGCTGTGAAACAAGCTGGTGGATTTCCCCAGGCCCTCGGGATCTCTCTGTGGTGTTAAGATTATGGCATGTACCTTCTGTTCTTTCACAAAGCGCGGTAGTGAGTTTGCCTCTTCACACCCCTAGCCCTTTGAAAGGTTACTCGGCTGCTGGGAAAGTCATTCTCTCCTGGCTTCTGCCCTTGAGCAATAGGTGTCCCAAAAAAAAAGCTGGGGGAAAAAAAGTGAAAGAATGAATTAGTAAAAAAGGAAAGAATATGTTACGTAAAATGTTATTCTGCCGCAGGCCAAAGTCAACTCATCTGGTTCCTCTGGATGTGTTTTGGCAGTTCACTTATACCCGTGTCAGTGTCACTGACTCAATAATCATTTATGTTAACTGTAATGTTTACAATAAAGTGTTTCCTAACTCAGAGACTCGAGAGATTCAGTCCAATCAGTCCATTTAGTATGTGAGCAATGTTTAATGTTAAAAGGAAAATATTTATTGTGGAATAATTGTTCATGTTTTGATAAGTGGACTAACTATTAATTATTTTATGGATTACAAGAAAGATAAAAATAATCCATCTCTTGGATAGCAATTTGCCTAGTTATTAAAGTTGACATAGTATCATGTCAAATCACAGTTATTATCTTAAAATCACACTTATTATGAAAAAAATATTGACTCACAAACAATATTATGTTATTTTACCTAATTGGACTGACAATGATGATGCTTTGTTAAGACTGGGACATCAAGCTAATTTGTTTATGCTCTTATAAGTAGGAAGCATCGTCATTGTCAGATCTCTGAGAAATCACTGTAGGTTACTGTACAAGTGCAGCCATGGTCAGATCTCTGAGAAATCACTGTAGGTTACTGTACAAGTGCAGCCATGGTCAGATCTCTGAGAAATCACTGTCGGTTACTGTACAAGTGCAGCCATTGGACAGGACCCCAGTGTATCGCATTCATTTGCGATATGTTGAATTAATCTACATTGTGTTTATGGTGACATTGCAACTGGCGGTTGGATTCAAACTATAGTTCAAGGGTCTGTTGATAACCTCTTGAACTGGTTTGCTGTTCTCATAGTGTAGAATGTAAGCTCCCTGTCAGGAAACAACGTGTGACTGTGTTTACGTCTCTTCCTTTGACTTAGTAAGCATGTGCCTCCCTGTGAATGTGACACTGTTTATTGTCCAGTGCAGCTTTTGTACATTTTAAACATTAATTTTAAAGGTGACGCTCACAAATGCGAATTGTCCCTGATTTTATGTACTAGTGTATATCATCGAATTATCAACTTTGGAACATTATCGGTTTTGTCTGCTAGGATTTGCAAAATGTAATTAAATAAATATGTATATATCTTTGTCTTTGCAATTAGTATATTTTACAAACATAATTTGTCCAACAACTTTATGTAAAATTCTTGGAAAGCATCTCCTAGATGATGCTGTTCCTGTATTTGTTTGTACCCTATGTTTACATACCATATTAAAGGTGATGGTGCTGTCTAAAGTTGTACCGTAGCTTTGTTTGTCCAAGATCCTGGAAAGCACATTGAAGATGATGCATTGCCAGAACTTTGAATGCAAGTTGTGTTTAAGTTTCTGAGAAAAAAACTACATCTTTAAGATAAAGCTGTGGCTGCGTCTTGTATATATAGTCATATTTAAATACAGATCGAAATTGTTTCATGTGTGGTCTTTACGTCCTGATCTCTGTGACTGAAGACAGACGGACTGGTTCCTGAAGAAGACACTGAAGCATCAACCAAAGAGATATGTTTAGGCCTAGCAACCTGGTGCTGTGTCACCCGTGGTCCCACCCTGCCTCACCTGTGGTCCCACCCTGCCTCACCCTGCCTCACCCGTGGTCCCACCTGCCTCACCCGTGGTCCCACTCTGCCTCACCCTGCCTCAACCGTGGTCCCACATGCCTCACCCTGCCTCACCCATGGTCCCACCCTGCCTCACCCTGCCTCACTCGTGGTCCCTCCCTGCCTCA
>JACXGI010002194.1:26331-41331 GCA_016801175.1 Esox masquinongy
CCTCACCCATGGTCCCACCTGCCTCACCCTGCCTCACCTGTGGTCCCACCCTGCCTCACCCATGGTCCCACCCTGCCTCACCCGTGGTCCCACCTGCCTCACCCGTGGTCCCTCCCTGCCTCACCCTGGCTCACCCGTGGTCCCACCCTGCCACACCCGTGGTCCCACCCTGCCTCACCCGTGGTCCCTCCCTGCCTCACCCTGCCTCACCCGTGCCTCACCCATGGTCCCACCTGGCTTACCCTGCCTCACCCGTGGTCCCACCTGCCTCACCCATGGTCCCACCCTGCCTCACCCGTGGTCCCACCTGCCTCAGGCAGACTGTTTTCAAAAATACCACCAATTTCAGCTGATTTTTCAAGTTCTAAACAAACACTTCTCATTGATTACCAGTAATTATCAGGCGTTTTATGTGTTCAGGGGTTGTTTGATTTGAAATGTTCCGAAGGCTTCGTTTGTTTGCAGTAATGGACAAGCCCTAAGCAGTTCCGAGAGAGCACTTAGTGAGGACAGCCCACAGAAAAAGGTGTTATGTTGTTGAGATTTTCTGAGATGCTTGATGTAACAGGTTGAGACAGAGAGCTATTAAGAGTGGGGAACCTTTGCTCATCCTGTGCGATATGTTTTGAGAAGTCATCTGAGGTATTTGTTCTGGGTGGAGGCGATGGTTTAGACTAAATAAACAGTTGAAACCCAATAGGGTGTCTCTAGTAGGAAGAAAGACCTTAGGCGTCTGACTAGTGCAAATTGGCATCAAATAAAAGGCTCAGTGTCATTAGGATAGACTATTAGTTTAGGTAATGTATTTTTGGATGATTCCGCATAAACAGCAATCTGAAAAGAACCAGTTAGAGGAAATTTACACTGCCAGAGATTGAAAAGGGATTTTATTCTGTACACCGCGATTCAAGAGGGTTGTCGTGCCATTTTTCTACGTCATCCTTTTTTAAAGTATTTTTCCTTGTCCAAAGTGACCTGAATTCTCCTTGTTTTCACATTTCTGCCTTCAAGAACAGCAGTAGATTTGCTAGAGCAGAAAGAGGCGTACACTTAGGCTGAACTGGCATTGTTCATTTAGATACCCTTACAAAAATGTACTTTAAGAATATTTTGGTCACTACATGGGAAGAAAGAGATGTCTGTGCTGTTTCTGATCAAAAGTATTGGTCAGAACAACCTAACTTTTGTGGCTATTTATACTCAGTAGAGTCTCCTGAACACGAGAATGAAGTGTATGTTACCAATGGCCTGGTACATGGTATATGTTATGGGAATTTAAAAAATATATAGTTATTTGGAAGCTTATTACACAAAGATAATTATAATCATAACAAAATGTATGTTGATGAAGGTATCTACTGCAAAACAAACTTTAAAATAATGTGTTGAACTACTATGACTATTTAGTTAAGTATGTGTTCTAACAATTTGTTTTCATTATTTACTTTGTACATGGAGTACTCCCTAAAAATCCACATCAAAAGGCTAAAAGATCCATGGTATCTTAAAGAAATTCTTTATGTTTACTTAATATAAAAATAGGGAGATAATGTCAGATAAAAATAACATATCTGACTATACTTTCAAAAAAAAAATGAACAAAGTCTGAAAACATTGTTTTCTTGCATTTATGCTCCACGGCACCTCTGCGTGAATGTACCATCATACTTCAAGGATATACAGTGGTACATGATGCCATTAATTCTATTATTGAGATCTGTACTATGGTAGAGGTTGAAGATCAATACAAGTAACATAGCACTCTGCTGTGAGGGCAGGAACTGACATCATGGCTTCTTTAAAAAAAAAACGTATTCTTCGATGGGCGAGAGTGGAACTTTTGTCACTAACACTTTCCACAAAAACAAAATTAAGCAAATGCAATGATGGGATCCGGGCGAGATGCATTCTTTCTGGCCAACGAATCGGTGTGAGTCAACAAAACCCATTAGAAGAAAATCTTCAAAACAAACATTTTGTTTCACCAGCTGAGCCTGTTTAGCTCACTGTGGTGGCGTGTTGAAAAAGTTAGTTTGGATCAAGAAAAAAGAGCCCCTCGGCAGTCGTAAAGGAATACTTCCTTCCTAGCGGTTTGTGTGTAGTCAGTTACTTGGACTTAATTACCTTTTAATTTTTCCTATTCCTATCCATTTGTTTGCAACATTTGCATCTTAGGCACATTCAACTTTCTCCCAAAACAAAAAGTAGCAAACAACCAAGTACCAGCCCACCAGGTGATTGTTAATGTCCTTTGATCTTAGATGCAAGTGAATGCATCAGGCCCTAGGTCTCCTGCTGTTTTAACTTCCTCTATTGATTGTCAGATAATGATAATGAGTTTGCCCTTCTAAAATGTATGCAGAATGAGTTATATCCTAATGGAACCCACTGGGTATGTTAAAGAAGTCAGAGACACATCCACCAATCAACAGAGACACATCCACCAATCAGCGGAGACACATCCACAAATCACCAGAGACACATCCACCAATCAACGGAGACACATCCACCAATCAACGGAGACACATCCACCAATCAATGGAGACACATCCAACAATCACCGGAGACACATCCACCAATCAACGGAGACACATCCACCAATCACCAGAGACACATCCACCAATCAACGGAGACACATCCACCAATCACCAGAGACACATCCACCAATCAACAGAGACACATCCACCAATCAGCGGAGACACATCCACCAATCAACAGACATCCATACTTGACTTGATGTTCATCCAGGAGGGGCAATGAATGTCACTAGTGCCACCGCGAGTGGTAACCCACAGTCGTTAACTGGGAAAGTATCTCGTAACGGAATGACAGGAAAAAGTGCGTTGAGTGGCAAACGTGTAGGAAAGTATTCCTCACAGATTTTGGACTAATCTCAGTCCAGACAATGTCATCCACCACCTGAACACGACACAGGCTGCAGCAGTCCTTCTTGTCCCTTCAGGCACGGGGATGGAAGGGCATCGAGTTGTAATCATCTAGCTGCATGACACTAACCACACTTTGGTCTCACCGCAGAAGCCCAGTCCTGAGCGATGGAATTGTTAACGTGTTGTCTTGGGAACTTGGTGCTGTTATTTTTCTCATTGATTCATGTATGACTACAATAACAAACGCCTTTTTATTAACGTAATGATGACTTATGGTTTATTGCTAAAAGATTGGATGTCTAATTGGAGGTTTCTAACCATATTGGCTTGTGCATTACAACACCGGTTGTATCTGTAGAATTGGGCCACCATACCTGCACCACTTGCTGCATTTTATAAGAACCATATCGGCTAGTCTTTATATCCATATCGGCTAATCTTTATATCCATATTGGTTAGTCTTTATATCCATTTTGGCTAGTCTTTATATCCATATTGGATAGTCTTTACATCCGATTGGGGCTGCTGTTTACCTGTATATTAACTTACCCACTATCGTCTTCACATGTGCTAACAAGTACAAGCATCCCCCATTCAGGATACAAATCATCCAGTAGGTTGCCATCTTGTCTGTTTGATTTGCTCATTACGAAAACAAGGTTGGTAAGTTCAATCACCGTGCGTTTACCACATAACACAGTTCAATCAAGTCACAGGCCAGCAAGTTATTTCCCTCTAAAGCCCATTTACATTCTGTAAAATGTCATAATCACCACTGCAAAATCAAGCCTTTTTGGCTGCAGATGTCCCAAAAATATCTGTACGGAATCCTGGAGGGAATACAGGTTAAAATAGAGCCTTTTAGCTGGGTCTGGGGAGCTGCAATGACAATTTACCACTGTCAAAATGTGAGAAAATAATCCTCTTTCCAAAGTTTAGGATATTTAAGGATTGTCCACAGCATTTTTTCAACTGATTATTAAAGACTTGGATGTAGTCAAAAATCTGTGAATATAGGTCCATTATAATTTAAACACAGTTTTGATATTTTCATGTGTAATCTTAATGAATATGGAGTTTGTTTTCGCCTGCCCCCCAGGTTTTATTTTTATTAAAACCCCCCACGATGGATGGATGGATGGATTGAAATTCCTTGCAGCACATTTTGACTCTTTAAATACAGAGCAATACCTCAACTTTATTCTCAGAAGTATTTTTCTGTAATTTCGTAATTTTATTTCTGGCTAATATTTACATTTCTTTAGAATGTCACAGGCTGTCAGTTGCTGTGACCCTGGGCGGCTGAAGCACAGGTCACACTGCCCCATGAAGGTATTGACTTGCGCGGGATCTCCCTTGAAGCGGACAGGGTAGGGCGGATGCAAGAGATGTAGGAGACACTCTCTGCAGGTAGGTTATCCTCCCTCACATGCCAGAAAATGGCCAGGAGTTCAAGTTTGAACAAACTGTACTTCTGGTCATTCATCCCAGAAGGAGAAAGGCTCCTGTGGGCATTGGCAATAAGCCTCTCCTTATCGCCTTGAACTTGAGACACCACTGACCACAGGCCTCCTGGCATCAGTGTAGAAAACAAACTGTTTACTGAAATCTGCACATGCCATGACTGGGGGTGTTAAATAAGATGCCCTTAAGCTGGTGGAAGGCTTGTTGGCAGTCTGGAGTGCAAGTCACTGGGCGACACTTCTTGCCCCTGGGTCATTGTGCATGCCAGTATGTAATTTAGGGGGTTGGAATTTGTAGAAAGAGGGAATAAAACAGCGACTTGTATAGTGGTTTCGGGTGGAAGTGCACAGATGCTTTATTCTCAGGGTCTGTGGACACCCTTGCCTTACTCACCACATGACCCACTTCCCTCTGCAGAAACTGACACTTCACTGCAATTTCTGCCCACGTCTGTCAAGCACCTTGAAGCCTTGTTCCAGATGGGCGTTGAAGTCAGGTAAAGGGATAAGGACATAACAAGTAATTTACCATGTCCCCTCTGGCACTTCGGCATCAGTCTCTAGAAAGTGGCTGGGGCATTTCAGAGTCCAAAAGGTACGCGGTTAAACTCAAACAGCACCAAGGACGTGGTGAATACGGTCTCTTCCTTGTTCCAGGGGACAACCTGCAATTGCCAGTCAGGTCAAGGTTCGAATACCAAGCAGCTTCTTTGAGGCAGGTAAGGGGTTCCTCGATGCGAGAGACGGGGCACACATCTTTGTGGGTCAGGGCTTTATGTCGTCGGTTATTCATGCAAAACCTCCTGGTTCCCTTTATTTTTCTTCACCAGAACCATCGATACATCCCAGGGGCTCAAGCTGGGGGGTAGTGGTTTAAGTTAATCAGTCTGAGTGGTAGTCTTCCTCCCTGCACTCTCACAACGGTGCGGGCCACCTGCTTCTCAGTCCCCTTACCCAGATTCTCCAGTAGGGCATAACAGTCTCTGGAGGAACTCCTGCCAACACCTCTAGCCCACAGAACTTCTCACTACTGGCTAGGACTCTATTGTGACGTTAAACCCAAAGACTCTGGGTGACACCTTGGAACAGTTCCTTCCAACACTGGGCAATAAGGTTCACCCCTAGAATCCCTTGATCCACTGACAGGCAGTCATTCTTGACAATCACTACCCCCTTCTCTGGGACGCGCACCCCTCTTATCACGAAGTCCATGACATCAATGTAAGCTGACTGATTTCTGTAGAGTCCTGCATGGGCAGTGGCCAAGCCACCTTTTGAAGAAACTGAGGCTGAACATAGTTAATTGTGACCCCATTTCTAACACGCGTGGCATCTTTCCCATGCTTATCTCCACTTCCACATGAGGGCAGTTCCCACAACAGTTTCCCACAACAGCACACTTCTCAGGGCTTCTCAGCACGCCCTGCATCGGCTGGGTGTTTCTGTTTAAAGGGGCCAGTTCCTCTCTCCTGGTGGGGCAGAAGTGATAATTGTGACAAACCTGTCCACACACCAAACAGATGGGTCTGCCCTGCTGATCCCACTGAAATGGAGTTCATCTGCCATTACAAACATGGACATATTGGCCGCCTGCACCTGCAGAGATGGTGTTGGGGTGAGGCTGCCAAACTTATTCTTTTATGGAGTTTTAAAAGCAGAGGGTAAGTCTCTCTGTGCTTGGTTAAACTGCCATTTCTCTAAATGCACGGCCATGTAGCGCCACCATGATGTCATTGATCTGCTGCTTTCAGGCCTTGTTTCCTTAAGATGGTTCCAATTTGTGCACGCCACTCCCACAAGTTCTGAACTTGGGGACGCATTACTAATGAGGTTAAGTGAGGTGGTAGGCTAGTCCCCAGGGAAGTGGAGCTCTCTCCCCGCCATGCTTTATTTTCTTGGCCTGGAATAGACATGGTTAGCTGGAGAAAATCCTGCCGACAACGCCAGAATGTCAGAGGTGAAGCAGTTGGATAGTGTCCCCGACTTCTCCCCCAACACAGACTTAAATATTCTCCTGCACACAATCCCAACACCGAAGACATGGACAGGTACGGACGTTCACAGGTAAGTATTATTACAAAGATAATAGGTTTACAACTGAATACAAGTTATAGCATCCATTACACACCTCCCACAGAAGACTTTACCCCCAGACTATGTGGGCTCAGAAGAGACTCTCCACAGGTAGGTCACCCTCCCTCTTACTATGAAGCATGCAGAAGTGGCTCACTCCAAGCTCCATACTGTGAAATATTCTGGGATAGCACTGCAAACCATGAATCTATAAGACAGCACTGCAAACAATGAATCTATGGGACACCACTGCAAACACTGAATCTATAGGACAGCACTGCAAACAATGAATATATAGGACAGCACTGCAAAGGGTCCAGTGAAAAATTCTACAACTGTCAACGATGGTGTTGCACACTACAGGGGAGCCAGCCTTGGACCAGCCCTACTTCCACCCCTCTATAGGACCACTACACACCAATGAGGCAACAGGGGAGAAGGAAGGACAGACAACACACACTTAAGGGTGGATAAGGACAGACAGACAACACACACTAAAGGGTGGGAACAGGTTTTTGCCGGCCTGGGTTCCACTTGGCAACATCAATGATGGCCACACTTCTGGTGCGGAACAAGAGATGGCTGGCATCCTGTCGACAAAATGGGCTTTCAGTGTTTGGATAAAATAATTCAGTGAGGGAAGTATATGGGAAACACACAGGAAGTATCACATCCCTTACTCAGTGACGCTAAATGCTCCAAGGTTGTATTGTGTGACTTGGTCTCTGCTCATGGGTTTTGGCACAGCTCCTCTCGTCACCAGTGCTGCCGTCCGCTTCCACATTCACTCACCCAGGTAGGCTCCTTGTACCGCAGCGCTTCAACACGAAAACAACAGGCACACGGTCAAATAAACAAGGAAGCTCCTCCCACCACGACAATCCAGATGAAAAAAAAGAATCTCCAAGAACACCAACTGACACAACACATATGGGTCTGTGTTGTTGTTTATTTCAGCAATAAAATTTAATATTTTACCTAAACTTATACAGGATTGCCAAGTTGAGACTCATGTCTCTTTCACAGTACAGCCCAGAATTACAGTAAAATGTTATTTTTGAAAACATACATGAACTCAATCATTAAGAAACCACACAAACAATAAGAAAAGAAATCCCAGTCAGCTGTAAAACATGACCTTATAGGTACCAAGACCTCTAACTTCAGCGTACTCTGCAAGGCATTCTGTGAGTATGGCGCACTGGTAGTCGGAAGAAGATATATCTAACTCTGAATAAGACCACGGTACCTCTAGGCCGGTCTTGAAAGCGCGATTGATAACTGCAGTTGTTCCAGTTAATTTTAGAAGTATGACAATACAGTCATTTCTGCCATACTGCCAAACATTCACCTTCTGAATGTCAATGAGTCCCAGCCAAGCTGAAGTGTATTAAAGACAATGATGTCCGCGAAAAATGTATCCCTCTGTCACAAAGATGAAAGCCATAATTACTTACGTCTACCAAGTCCACTATGCTTCTAAAAGCTGAGCAATTACGTGAGGTGTTTATAAACCATAATACCTACGTAAAAAATCAGCACTTATTTCACAGTACATCTCTTTTTGTGTGGGAAACACAATGTTTTGACTGAAGACTTTCCTTTGACTACTGCCTCCTGGCAGTCCATTTCATGGAGGTCCCCCATCCGCCCCTCCCTCCATTCTCAGCACGGGGTGTTTCTGCTTTGCTTCAGCTCTGTTTCCATGTACCTGTTTTTTTTGCCGCTTGACGTGCAGCTGTGATGCCTCCGCGTAGAAGTCCGCTGCACAGTACGCACTCCGGTGTTAATTTGCTACACAGTACTGGCGATCGACTCTGATTACGTTTAGTGTTGTGCGACGTGTTGCCTCTACACTATGCAGGGGCCACTCTTACTTTTACCCGTGGCCGGATGCAAAGGAGAACCGCCGGCTTGGCCTGCTTATGCCTCTGACCAGAGCCTCAGTGGAACATGTGGTATGGGTTATCTGGGCTAACTGGCCAGGCAAAAGCGGGCAACAGCATTCACAAAGTTCAAAGGTTAATGTCTTTACACCAGTCTGTTGTGGATCTTGGATCGGATTGGGAGTAATTGTCTTTATTTCAAGGACCAGATCTTCTTGCTCGGTTACATATTATATTTTTACAACCCTGTTTCCAAAAAGTTGGGACACTGCATAAAATTTAAATAAAAAGGGAATGCATTGATGTGCAAATAATTTAAACCCTATATTCAATAGAAAATAATACGACGACAACATATCAAATGTTGAAACTGAGACATTTTATTGTTTTTTGAAAGATATATGCCCACTTTGAATTTGATGCCAGCAACACATTTCAGAAAAGTTGGGACAGGGGCAACAAAAGACTGGAAAAGTTGTGTAATGCTAAAAAAACAACCTGGTGGAACATCTCACAACAAATTAGGTCAATTGGCAACAGGTCAGTAACATGATTGGGTATTAAAATAATTCCAGAGAGGATGGGTCTGTCAGAAGTGAGGATGGGGAGGGGTTCACCACTCTGTGAAAGACTGCACGGGCAAATAGTGCAACTATTAAAGAATAACGTTTCTCAACATAAAATTGCAAAGAGTTTGGGGATCTCATCATCTATGGTACTTAATATCATTAAAAGTTTCAGAGAATCTGGAGAAAACTCTGTATGCAAGGGACAAGGCCGAAAACTAATATTGGATGGCCGTGATCTTCGGGCCCTCAGACGACACTGCATAAAAAACAGACACGATTCTGTAGTGGACATCACTACATGTGCTCAGGAACACTTCATAAAACCATTGCCTGTGAACACGGTATGTCGCTGCATCCACAAATGCAAGTTAAAACTCTATCATGCAAAGAAGAAACCAGATATAAACAAGATCCAGAACTGCCGCTGCCTTCTCTGGGTCCAAGGTCATTTAAGCTGAGGCGAAGTGGAAAACTGTCCTGTGGTCTGATGAATCAAAATTTGAGATAATTTTAGAGAATTTTCGAGGTCCCTGCATCCTCCGGACTAAAGAGGGGAGGGAACATCTGGCTTCTTATCAGCACACACTTCAAAAGCCAGCATCTGTGATGGTATGGGGGTGCATTAGTGCACATTGGCATGGGTGACTTGCACATCTGTGAAGGCACCATTAATGCTGAACAATATATACAGATTTTGGAGCAACATATGCTGCCATCCAAATGACGTCTTTTTCAGGGAAGGCCTTGTTTATTTCAGCAAGACAGTGCCAAACCACATTCTTCACATATCACAACAGCATGGCTCTGTAGTAAAAGAGTCTGGGTGCTAAACTGGCCTGCCGACAGTCCAGACTTGTCCCCTATTACAAATATTTGGTGCATTATGAAATGAAAAATAAGACAAAGGAGAACCCGAAATGTTGAGCAGCTGAAATATCAAGCAAGAATGGGAATACATTTCACTTTCAAAACTACAGCAATTGACTAGTGAAAAGAAGAGGTGATGCAACGCAGTGGTAAACTTGCCCCTGGCCCAACTTTTTTTAAATGTGTTGCTGGCATCAAATTCAAAATGGGCAAATTATTTCCCCAGAAACAATAACATTTCTCAGTTTCTACATTTTATATGTTGTACTTTGTACTATTTTCAATTAAATATAGGGATACATGATTTGCACATCATTGCATTTTGTTTTTATTAGCATTTTACGCCGTGTCCCAACTTGTTTGGAAACAGGGTTGTAAATGTTTGTTTACATTGCATTTATTTGGAGTTGGTGTCCACCAATTATGGATTGAGCTGATGATTTTTAATGGGGGGGGTTGTCTCTTGACACATGATGAAGTCATGCTTTGAAATACGTCTTTTCAATGTCTATTCAACGTTTTTTCAACTGGGAATATGTCTTTTCAACGTCCTTTGCTCAGTGTGTTTATTTACGTATGCAGCTTGTCTGAAAATAATTCACTTGAATTGATTTAATTAATTTTAAGATTAACAAAAACTAATGAAAGCATTTACTAGTATTGGCCCCCAGCTCCAGTTGTTTTAAACTTCTTAATTATTGTCCTAAAATTGGAACTTTATTTTACCAATCATTTCCCAATTTATTAAGGTCAACAACTTATTTCAAACTTATTTAACTTTTTGTGTTCTCTGGCCTTCCCCAAATAAACAGATTTTATATGGGAGTTTGGCATGTTTCACCTCATACAGTATTTATACCCCTGTGAAGTCATGAATCATCAATTAAAGAAACGTTATAGGATTTTTGGCCACAGGTTGTAAAAGTGATGATGCCAAGACGCATCCCTGAAATGTTATTTTGTATGTCATGTATTTTCCAATATATGCCCCATGTCTTGCTTTCAAACATGCAAATTCATCACATACTGAGGTATAATAGTGACTCTACTTGTAGATTACACATATATATATATACAGCTCCAGAAAAAATTAAGAGGCCACTACACCTTTTTCTTTCCTTTCCAAAAAAGTCGAAAAGGAAGGTTTTGAGTGAGGAACAGAAGTCTCTTAATTTTAACCACTCTGTTCCTCACTAAAAACTATCCTTTTCGACTTTTTTGGAAAGGAAAGAAAAAGGTGTAGTGGTCTCTTAATTTTTTCTGGAGCTGTATATATATATGTGTAATCTACAAGTAGAGTCACTATTATACCTCAGTATGTGAAAAAAAAAAAAGGTGCAGTGGTCTCAATCTTCTTTTTCAACTTTTTAAGGTGCAGCGGTCTCTTAATTTTTTCCGGAGCTGTATATATATATATATATATATATATATATATATATATATATATATATATATATATGCCAGGTTTCTGTGATGTAAAAGAATCAAACAAAGATAAATCATGTCAGAACTTTTCCACTTTTAATGTGACCTATAATGTGAACAATTCAATAGAAAAACAAACTGAAATCTTCGAGGGGGAAAAATGAAAAATTAAAACCTTACAATAACCTGGTTGCATAAGTGTGCACACCCTCTTCTAACTGGGGATTTGGCTGTGTTCAGAATTAAACAATCACATTCAACCTCATGTTAAATAGAAGTCATTACACACCTGCCATCATTTAAAGTGACTCTGATTAATCACAAATAAAGTACCGCTTTTCTACTAGGATTTTCCTGATATTTTCTTAAGAAGAAAATGTCAGGGAGGCTTCCAAGAGGATTTTCCTGACATTTTCTTAAGAAGAAAATGTCAGGGAGGCTTCCAGGAGGCCTACAGCAACATTAAAGGAACTGCAGGAATTTCTGGCAAGTACTGTCTGTGTGCTACATGTGACAACAATCTCCCGTATTCTTCATATGAATGGGCTATGGGGTAGGGTGGCAAGACGGAAGCCTTTTCTTACAAAGAAAAACATCCAAGCCTGGGTGAAGTTTGCAAAAACAAACATCAAGTCCCCCAAAAGCATGTGGGAAAATGTGTTATGGTCTGATGAAACCAAGGTTGAACTTTTTGGCCATAATTCCAAAAGGTATGTTTGACGCAAAAACAACACTGCACCTCACCCAAAGAACACCATACCCACAGTGAAGCATGGTTGTGGCAGCATCATGCTTTGGGGTTGTTTTTCTTCAGCTGGAACCGGGGCCTTAGGATGGAGGGAATTATGAACAGTTTCAAATACCATACAATTTTGGCACAAAACCTTTAGTCGTCGGTTTGAAAGCTGAAGATGAAGAGGAAGTTCACCTTTCAGCATGACAACGACCCAAAGCACACATCCAAATCCACAAAAGCATGGCTTCACCAGAAGAAGATTAATGTTTTGGAATGGCCCAGCCAGAGCCCAGACCTGAATCCAATTGAACATCTGTGGGGTGATCTGAAGAGGGCTGTGCACAGGAGATGTCTACGCAATCTGACAGATTTGGAGCACTTTTGGAAAGAAGAGTGGGCAAATATTGCCACGTCAAGATGTGCCATGCTAATAGACTCCTACCCAAAAAGACTGAGTGCTGTAATAAAATCAAAAGGTGCTTCAACAAAGTATTAGTTTAAGTGTGTGCACACTTAGGTTATTGTGAGTTTTTTATTTTTCCCCCTGTTTTTAAATTGAATTGTTCACGTTATAGGTCACATTAAAGGTGGAAAAAGTTCTGACATGATTTATATTTGTCTCATTCTTTTACATCACAAGAACCTGCCATTTTAACAGGGGTGTGTGGACTTTTTATATCCACTGTATATATATATATATATATATATATATATATATATATATATATATATATATATATTACACATCCCGACCGAAAGGAGATTTTAAGAAATAATTTCTTAGTTGCAGAATATCCAAACTAAATTTAAAAGCATATCTATTTCTTGATTTAAAATTTGTTTCTTCTTTTAACAATTTTACCTGAATTAAATATTTGATTCTTGTCATAACACGAGGTCATGATCCATCTGACAATAATGTCAATGATTACATTTTTTCAGAGTATATCCAATAATTCCGGAGGGTACTGTGATAGAGGAAAGAACACAGTAAATGTTCCTGAGGGAAGCAGACATAGCGACAGGTGACGGCTGACTCTAAGCTGGAAACTGAGGATGGAGAAAGTTGCGCTCATACTCTCTCACAATGCCAGCTCATGGCTGCAGTAGCGGGGAGTTAGTCACAACTCGCTTAATTTGAAGCTACATGGAAGTTGGAAGGAAGTGACACATGGTAAGCGCCCCAAAAGCACTAAAGGAAAGCAAATGCATACAATTGACCTGACTTGATAAGGGGGTCCATTTTCATAGGGAGTGGTGCAAAAGATTTGGTACAAAGTGGAGGATGTGACAGCTAGTGATCAAACGGAGGGAGGGCTGGGTTGCATTGTCATCATGACTTCCTGTACTGTAAACCCTTCCAAATAATTATTCGGTCATCGTGTCAGTCGTCTACAGCCATGAAGAGTTAGTTCCACCCAAGTTACAAAATGAGACATTGGTTTCCTTAGCCTGTAAACCCTCTGTGGAAAAAGCAATACGGCAATCCATTGAATTCCTACAAGAATATTTGGGGGTTGGCTGGGAATCGACTTGCTTGATTCACTTTCATAGTTTCAAGTTTTTTTGTCATCACTTTTTTGGATACCCCCCGGGTCGGTTGTATTTGGAACCGAAGAAGAACAACCTAGGCCAAATTTAAAATGTAATAAATGGCTAAGAAATGCTAAACTTACTACTAGATATTGGTTGATGGTATGGAGAATATTTCTAATGCAGAATTTCACCTTAGTGTTTTCACCGCTTTATTTGTGCTTGTCAATCTTGTTGATTCTACCGGACCAAAACCTTTACGACGTTCAACGATAACACGCCAACTATGAATGGGAGAGATCAGTAAAGTATTCTGCAATATTTGTGACAAACACCTGTCAGTTACTGTTTGTGTACATAGAGCACTGTTCTCAACCAAGACTGCTAAAATGGGACACATGAATGTACAGTGCCTTCGGAAAGGATTCAGACCCCTTCGCTTTGCTGTGTCATAGACTTCATTTATAATTGATTAATTGCTTTATCATTCTACACACAATATCCCATAATGACAAAGCGAAAACACTGGTTCAGGATTTCTTAATTGACCTCTCTGTATTTTGTTCAGTTCCTCATTCCTTCAATCCTGGCCCGCCTCCCAGTTCAACTGAGAAGTATCCTCATAACCTGACGCTACCGCCACCATGCTTCACATAGGGATAATTAGTGTTGCTTTGTTTTTGTCAGATGTAGTGCTTTGCATTCACACCTCAGGAGTGGCGTCTGTCTAGCCATTCAACAATTAAGCCCTGATTAATGGAATGCTGCGGAGATCATTGCCCTTCTAGCAGGTTCACCCATCTCTGCAGATCGGTCTGTTAGAAAGACCAGGTCTGTGTTCAGGTTCCTCTCAGCCCACAGGATAAATCCCCTTATTGGGCCCCAATGTGTTCCAGATTTACACATTAAGCACTGAAGACACCCAATGGCTCTATCAATCAAAGACAACTATGACTACACACAAATTAACTTGTTGCGTGGTCTTGCTAGTCCTGAAATGCAAGTTCTGACATAATATGTTGTGTTGTTTAACAAATCTCATCTAGAAGTTAGACATGACAGAGATCACCTGTCATGATCTCTGTCCCCCAGAGTAAAATGTCCCTTTAATTCCATAAGACAAAAACTTGGCGAAAGTGAATGGGTCAAAATAAATTTGAAAAACACAGTATCATGGTCTAGATACAAAACTGTGATTTTATTCAGCAGTAACAAGACCTTGAAAAACAAAAATAGGGTTTTCAACCCACATTAGTGCTCCTAGTCCTTGGCAAGGTGTTTCAAAATCCTTGATTAACCCTTGAACATAATGACATCCATTGACCAATTTAGCAGCACACAGTGAGATAAACACAAGCCAAGGCCAAATCCTTGGCTTCTATTATCATATGTCAGGGCATGTGCTGATAATGATGTAAGGAAGTGTTGTCGGAATGTATTTAACGCTAAATTAATGTCTTGGCATGATGGTCCTTAAGAAAGAGAAATTATAAATAGAATTGAACTACACTAGAGCCCTTTGGTCAGGTTTCTCCCGGGTTGGAAGAAGCTCTCCAGGTT
>JACXGI010002194.1:43831-64157 GCA_016801175.1 Esox masquinongy
TTTGAATCTTGCAGACGGATTAGCCCAGAGATCCTGTGGTGAGTGGTGCAGTTGGCCAGAGTTTTTGTCATATACCTCTGGGTTTTATAACATCAATGTTTACTACTCGCATCTGCCTCAAGGTTAAATTAGCATTCTGTATGTGAATAGAAATATAAAGCTCACAAATACTATGTCATTTCAAACCATTTCCATGTTCAAGGCAAGTTACAGGAATTAGTGTGTTTATTGGTGTGGCCCCAGCAGCAGCCAACACTGACCTTGCAAGCACCATCATGTCCTAGCAACTGAGCTGCACAAGACCTTCAGCAAATCTGAGGCGAGGCTGGGTGATGTTTTAAGAAACTACCGTCACTTTGTATGAATCACGGCGCTCTACTTTTCCTCCAGAGGAAGTTCATCTTGAGTTTTCTCATTGACGCTTCCCAAGAATGGCCACTGTGTTTCCTGGAACCAAGAGGCCTTTCTTCTTCACAGTGTGGTTTAATGAACTCAATGATTTTTTTGTTTCCCTCTGCAGTAAAGCTAGATTGGTCTCATTGGAAAATGTGTCCCACAGTTCGGCGTTTGCTGATTATTGTAGTTCAAACCCCCCCAAAATACAACATAAAAATAGGCTAATGCAGATTTCACTGATGTCAGTTGTTTGTCAAAATCCAGCGATTGCTTACAAGATTCCATTTGGACATTTCCACCACGGATTTTTAAATATGTACAACAGTCCATCCCAGATAATGTATTCTTTTCTAAAGACTGACAATTTGTGTGGATTTTGTTTTATTATATGCATTTTTAGGAATTATGAATAAGAAGAAATGAAAAAAAAATGTACTAACCACTTTGAACTGGCCCCTGTGCGTTACCAGCACAGATACTGTATAGTGGAATGGAACGACCTCTGCTCGTTGTGGAGATTGATTATTGCGTTATCAGTAAATCACACACACACACACACACACACACACACAGACAGACAGACAGACAGACAGACACACACACACACACACACAGTTTGTTCGCTGTTGCCAATGTCATCTGTGTGTTTTGTCTGTCTCATTTCCATCTTGTTTTTATCACACAGGAGGCCTTTCGTCACTTGACAGGGCATTCATGTGAATAAGGATTTTGTAATTGACAGGCCTGGTAAAATCAAGGTAAAAAAATAAAGAAAAGTAAAAGTGTATTGAGATAGGATCAGCTATAGGAGTGTTAATTGCTAAGCTGCCTGTTGTGATTCCTGAGCTCATGCGATACAAAATAAACAAATGGTTTCCCCCACCTCAATTAGATTCACGGTAATGGCAGAGGCTTCCCAAGACCTCATTATCCCTTCGCACCCCTGTGCTCTCCTACTCGGAAAAGTAACAAAACTGAGGACTTTTCTAATCACGTCATTGCTGTCAATTATATTTCCAATTAACCGACTCTCTGAAGTTACATTTTCTTAACCTTGTTTTTGTACCTTTGAAACGATACAGACCTCTTTGGAGGCATTCAAACACATCAGGAGTTCCATTACACTGAGGTCACCTGGCCACGGTTCACTCCACCTCAAGTTAGCCACACTCTCTGCTATGTCCATATCGTGACCTTCATCAATGAAGCAGTGCACTTAATGGTTCTTAATTTGATAGCTTCCATAAATTGTTCTTCACTACAGTAATAGAAGGTCCAATTACAGAGAGCTGTTTTTTTTCTGTAAAGAAACTAAAAGGTTGAAAAAAAGTAGGCAATCTTAGTAGACCGGGGAATTAGCTGGAAATTTCTAGTGCTTGTTTTGGCGTCCGACCACTTCCTTCAGCAGTGTGCTGTGTCCCAGGTGTGCTGTTCTCGACCTCGGAGCGTTGTGCTAAAACATATGTGGCAGACCACACCAGGCAACTGCCACTTAAGACCTCAATGAGGGGCAGTGGCTCAGTGCTAACCATTTGGCTTTCCCTCTCTATTCCTCTCTTTCCCTTTCTCTCTTTCTTTCTCTCTCCCCCTCTGTCTTTCTCTCCCTCTTTCTCTTTCTCCCCTCCCTCTCTCTTTCTCACCCCCTTCTCGCTAGATGCAGGCACTAGTCAATATACACCTCAGTACCACCCATAGTGGGTAGTTTTTTCTTACCCAAAACCTAAATGTCATACTGGATCTTTTTTTTGTTCTTGGCTTCTTCTTTCTCCTCGTTGCTTGCTGTCAGAGGGTGAAGGGGTGGTTCCAGTTATGAAATCCAGTTGATGTGATAGAGGAGGTCGGAATTAGTCTCTCCTTTGTTAATTAACAAACACATGACATCTTCACTGATAGACGGATGTAATGGAAATTGCCTCTTCTTTCTGGTGAATCCTCATCATATCTGTGATTGTCCATCCAATCAACCTTCAGCTGAGTTCCAGGGCTAACTCACCACTTCGGAGCCAGTCCAAAATAATCATATATCCATCCTTAAATGTGTATTACACATCCAATCAGAATTTAGGGTCTGACTGGACTTTTCCTTTTGGAGGGGACATATGCTTTAGCTCTAGACCTTTTTGTAATTTCGAGACTTTGACTAAAACATAAGGACTTCTGTCGCCAGTGGACACTCCCATTGTAATATGAAATCCAGATTTCCATGATGCACACAGGGAAGTTAGTTTCTATTAACCCCGGTCACTTGGAGACAAGATTCGTTCTGCCTTTTGGTGTAATGTGCTCCAGTCAGGGCGCGCCAAGTCGGAGCCAGAAGGGGATTCAGTCGATCACATACATGGCTAGTGTCCCCCGTGCCAGGCTCGACCAATGAAAGGCACTGGCGTCACCATGGTAATGCCTCAAATCCAACTTCTGGTCTCAAGAAACAGAGCAGCATGCTGCAAATTAGATACCAAAACACAAGACGCAACTTGCCTCAATAGAATGCACTATACAATGTTATATCAAACCCTATGCGGCCCTTCTGATTCATATGGATATGATTAATCGTTATGTCATTTAGTTACCGGCAGGGATTAAAAAGCTCTGTTTTGGTAGACCGGGGGGCTGCTGGGCAGTCTAGTGGTCAAGTGCGTTGGGTCAGGGAATGAAAGGTTGCTGGCTCTAATCCCAGAGCAGTAAGATAAAAAATACTGTCCCTGTGCAAGAGCATCAAACCTTAATGACTCCCAGGTCCTTGGTGTGAATAAAAATGTGTTCTTAGCCTAATTGCCTGGTATTATATTGAAGACAAAAAAGGCTGATCTTAGACTGAGTTAGACTGAGTCCTGTGTAACTATGCATTTCAGCAGAGCAGGTACAAAATCAGGCAGGCTCAAAATGGGGTAGAGAATAAACAGGCAGGAAGACTGGTCGGTATACAGGAAATGCTAATGATCAAAGAGCACACAATAGAAAGGCTTAGTATGTTGTACGAATACAAAACAATACCTCACAAAGAAAAAGGTGCATCAGACTGCACCAAATAGGGAACAACTAATGAAAACCATGTGGGTGGACAGGTGATCAATATTCAGGCGATTGGGAACCAGGGCGTGAGCTGCGTTCTTGGTGAACAGGAAGTGTGTTCGCTGTGTTCTGGAGGCAGATGTGAAATTACAGGTGAACTGGGAGTCGGTCTTATACAGAAGATCTTTGTTTATGGTTACCATCCGTGCCATCCACTGACTAACAATGACTCACCACCGTGGCTCATTTGCAAGTAACAAAACTAAAACACTGAGATAATCGGACCCCCAATTCAGCCGCCGAATTGATCCAGGAGGTGTGTCTCAATGAAGATCCCTGTGTTTTTGAACGGTGTGTCGTCAATGGAACTGTACATCTTCATCTTCGTCTATTTTAGGTTGCTTTTGGCTTTAAGCTTTAGCCGATTCCAAAACAGGTAATTTGTTAAACGCATGGTGTCAAACTATCAAACTTTCCGGGATTGGCCACTGAGCTTCCGTTTCTGGTTCTCTGTTTTTGTTGTCAATGTGTTATGGGGGGAGAGCAGACATGGTCCCAGCAGCACAGGAAAGTGGGAGTCCCTTTTAGAAGTAAGTACAGGGTGGATTTTCATCTACATCAGTACAGCCAAGGCTTGAGTCTTATCTTGGGCTAAAGGCCTGCCGTTGGACGGGGTGAACAGGAAGGGAACAATGACACAAATCTCCCGCCCTTATTCCCATGACAAAAGTTTCACACTTGCCGTAAAGGGAGATCCTGCCCCAGCTTCCTTCCGCACAACCCTGGAGGAGTCTGTGTTTTTATTTCAGCAAACAGTTTGACTTGTGACTGCGTGAAAGAGTGAAAACTACATCTTAATGACACGCGTTTGCAAAAGGATGTTTGTGGTTGAAGAGCTTGTCACAGCTCATTCAATGGGATTCGTGAGCAACTTTCATTCTGGTGTCGGGTGTTCATCGTTTGACGACAAAGAAAGGTGATCTCAGTGCTTGATGAGTGGCAGACTCAGCCAAGGTGAGGGTCCCTGTTGTACTTCATGATCATCTATCGATCATAGTGCTGGACTCGTTACAACACAGATCAACACAGAATCATTATGAGGACATTTCTTTGAAAAAGCATCAAATGCGTATATGAGATCAGCTCTGATGGAAGGATTTAACAAGTGCAACTCTCTTCTTATTTGCTTCAGCAGGGGCTATGTCCGAACTTGCATACTAAAAACTCTGCGTGGCTTTAGCAGTGTTTGATTAATTGATAGGTAGTGACAGCCACTGCAGAATATTGAAAACATTCCCAAAGTGTCAGCCCTGATTTAGACCACAAAACAATAGAAAGAACACAGCAGATGAAAGAAGTGATTGTATTGAAAGTGCCAGATGAACAATTCAGGTTATCTCCCGTGCCAAGTCTGACTCAAGGTTCTCAGAGTATAAATATTTAGTGGGCTTCCAAAAATAATCTGTTTGTATTAGTTAACATGACAACTTGCTGCACTCACTTCTAATTTCAACAAGAGAAAGGAAAAAGTCCTCCCCTCAGAGGAGTGGAAGCAAATGTACTACTTTTTGTTATTTTGGAGCTGGCCTTTTTCAACAGGTGTTTTTTCCAATAAAGCCACCCACACATGATAAAATGCTTGACAAGTTCTGAAATTGGTTTAAAATTCAATAGGAACGATTGTCAACATCATCCAGCATTTAAAAATATATATATTATAATAATCTTTGCTATTCCATACTGCATGATTTTATCATTGAAATTAGAGAATATACTGTTTCCTAGATTTTTGGTGATTGGTGAGATTTGGTAGATTTCTTTGGCTCTATACTGCATACTGTTGAGAAAAACTACACCCCCTGAAAAGTTGTCTCTTTTTTTTTTTTTTACATATTTGGATACCTGGATATTTGAGCTAAACTCCAACCACATTCATTGATAAAAGTTACCAAATGTAACGGATCACACAAAGAACATGTGTGCAATTAAAATAAACAGAAATTCAATTTCCTTATGAGAAGTACACCCCAACATTTACCCTCACATAAAATGGCTAAAATTAAAATCAGGTTTACTAAAGTAGCTGCAAATTATTAGAAGATTATTAGAGAGTAACTTGGTAAGGTCCAATCTTCCATAAATATTAAAAACATGGTTTGGTTTGGTCTTAGCCAAATGGGTGTGTGGTAACACATCAGGCCAAGACCAGAAGACATCTGAGGCACTCAGAAGAATGATTCTTGATGCCCATGTGTCTGGGAGGTGTTACAATGCCATTTCCAAACAATTCAAAGTACATCAATTCAACATCTGACAGATCATCTACAAATGGACAAAAGTCCAGTCTGCTGGCAATCTACATAGGACAGGTCATTCTACCAGATTCAGCCCAAGACCTGACCAAAAGATGCTCTTTAATTAAAACCCCCAGAATAACATCAAGTGCTCTACAGACCTCTATTTCCATAATCAATGTCATAGTGCATGAGTCAACTGTAAAAAAGAAACTGCACAAACTTTGTAGAAGCCTCCATTCACAAAAAAGAAAATCAAGACACGATTGACGTTTGCCAGACAACACCTGAGTAAAGACCAAAACTATTGGAATAATGTGTGTCTGTGTGTGTGTGTGTGTGTGTGTGTGTGTGTGTGGAGAGAAGAGTCAAAGGTGGAGTTGTTTGGCTGCAATGCAAGATTTTCTGTTTGGTGAAAACAAAACACTGCCCTTGAACAGAAAAAACCCACACGGACCGTAATTCAGTCTGTGGCATTATGGTTTGACGCTGTTTTGCTGCCTTAGATTCTGGCCAACATGCCATCACTGAGTCACCCATGAATTCCATATTGTACCAGAGAGAAGAATGTGAGGCTATCTGTCAAAAAGAGGGAGCTGAACCGAACACTGGCCTTGAAACAGGACAATGATTCAATACAACTAGGATAGCTATAACAGAATGGTTCAAGCAGAAGATAATGGAAGGTTTTAGAACTGCAGAGTCACGGCCCAGATCTCAATCCCTTTGAAATGCTGTGGGAAGAACACTTCATGTAAGAAAGCCCTTGACCATGACACAGTACTGTAAAGATGAGTGGGCAAAAACCCCTCCCTGTGATGTAAGAGACTGATAGGCAGTTACAGGAAATAGCTACATGAAGTTATTTCAGCCAAAGGGGGCAACAACTGCTACTGAAGCTATTGAAGGGGTGTACTTATTTTTTCGTTTCTATGAAATTGCATTACTGTTGATTTTTGGTAAGTAAATGATCGGAACGTATCATTTCAGCACTGTCAATAGTGCTGAAGTGAAGATTACTTATCCATATGTTTGAATATGTAAAAAAAAAAAAAAGTCTTTCCAGGGGGTGTACTTACATTTTCACATGACTGTGGCTCAAGCCCATGTGATGCAGTCATAAAAATGACATATTGGATTCATGAACAGTTAAGACAGCTGATGACAGGTGTACACGCTCATAACGCAAGCCATTATGTGAGATGGTCCTGCTAAGCAACTAACATCTCTAAACAGAGGTTTGTCATGGCGCTGTAGAGTCACTAGTAATAAGTTGACGTCGGCTGTAAAGGCTGAGATTTTGTCACATGACTCCACTGGGCCGGCCTTAGGACGAAGGTGGCTAACGTACCGTTTCTGCGTTCGCATAAATCCCCAGAACGTTGTCATGTAAACCATGAAGGGACCCGTCTGGCATGCTACAACACACACTTCAGCAATGTTATTCTTTACAGCATTCTTACAATGTAGGGAAGTCTTGCTTGAATTGCTTATTATTCAAAATATCTTCTTTGAGCGTTAGAGTAACATTTCAAGGAACACAAGTGTGCTGATTGGGTTACTATACAGAGATGTGTTTGGAAGGAAAGCAGTTTGTTTTGAAAATGTGGGAGGTCAAGCGAGTCTAAAGATGTTCCGCTAAGCCAAGACTCCATCTCCTGGTCATTATTTAAATAGAAAGAAATTAGGACACGGACAATTTCTTGCAGTTGGCAGTGTTTTGGTGGTGAGATAATGTCCTTGTCAACCTTTCAGCCTACAACCTTCATCATCGTGGAAACTCCACTTCATCTTCCTCAGCAGATTTGCCATCGAAACATTTATTATTCTCTTAATAATGGGGTGTTGTCCGTATTATGTCAATAGGTCATAAGTCTCTTTGGTAAAGTGATGGAGCAGTTTTTTAAAAAGTTTGACGGCAGGACACCTAAACTGTTTGGATTTCATAGTAAAAGTGTGTAAGGTCAGGTGATATTACTGAAGCAGAAAAACAACAAATGTATTGGTCAGTGTTAATCCACTGGGATTGTCTGAGGACACACATACTTCCAGATTTTCTAAGTTGCGGCCCAATATTTTTACCATGCATTTTGGGTTAGGGTTAATGATATCTACAGGAAAAAGTATGCTGTATTGACAGTAAATGTAACAGTTCTTTTAAATAAGGAGACAACACTCCAGTCTTTTACATTGTCAGTAATTCTGTGTATTTACCGGATATTACAACAGAATCAGATACTACTGACTATCTGTAACATTTTAACTGTCTACTAACCCTAACCCTTACCTTAACCTTTATCATAACCATAACCTTTACATTCACTCTAAACCTTCTAAACCTAACCATAACCTTAGCAAGCAGTTGCTCATCAACAGGTAGTTTATTTAATGTTTTTTGACAGTATTACTATACATAGAACATCTCCAGATGAAAATTGGTACTCCAGAAAAAAGTGTAACCTATATTTTTTAAACAATTAAATTCCCCTGTTCCATAAATCCTTGACTGGATATTTTTGTGTTGTTGATGTAAATGGCATCATTCCAAAGTATAGGTGTTGCACATAGGAATAAAATCCTGTGTGAAAAAATGTGTGCGGCGCCACCAGGCACAAGTAGTTTAATCACTGGAACCTGTCGAAATTGTTGTTTATATTGTTTCTCCTCAACTGGATGAACTGAATAACTTTGGGTTCTTGGAATGTCATATAAATGCTATTAGGAAGTCTGCAGGTGTGTCCTTATCATAGCACGCAACACAATCAGGGTGACATTTTGTGTTGATTCGGGAATTCAATTATAAGTGTAAATAGCGGTACAAAAGTCGATTTGAATCATAAACCATGCCTACCGTCATATTTCCCAGCATGTTCTCTAGCAGGTTTATTACAGGGGCTTGTGAAGCAAGAGTCCCCAGTTTTAATCTTCAAATGATTTAATTGACACTGTTCAAACTTTAAAATGTTCTGCGTGGTCAGGACCAGGTTGCTTGCATACAAACTTGTCTTCAATAAGTATGATGACAGATCTGATACTAATTGGCATTCTACAACCCGTTTGCATTGTTTGTAATTTATTTGAACATAAACTATTCAAATTTAGAGTTCTTTTTACTCATCTTACAACATTATTTAAAAGACACATAATGTCTTGCATTCAAGCAATAACTTGGATTCTAATCGTGAGGTGCTAAAATATTTTTCATCCACTACCAAATGTCCGATGCATAGACATTGTTTGGTTATTTGTATTTTTTAGAGAACAATGTCTGTCCTTACATCACTTTGGGTAGGCCAGGCTATATAATGTACAAAATCCATCAAGAAGTCTTGTTCCATCATACGGTTTTATCTTTGCCCGAGTTGGCCAAACACAATCGGTGAAGTTCTAGAGGGGATAGTATCTTCAACCCATTGACCCCTATTCTGTTGCAGATAAGACCCTTCAAAGCTCCTTGAAGGTAAGGGGTTGGGGGGGCTTGGTGGAGGAAAAAAGAGAACAGTAATCACTTCCATATCCTCCTTCTGTTTTTACTGTAGTCAATGGGGAACTCAGTGACTGGTGCTCTCAAGCATAGAGAAAGTTCAGAGTTGATCCCGGGCGTGATAAAAAAGAGGAATAATCTATTATATTGGGGTCCTTTCCCACTAGACTAGTCAGTTGTCGAAAAAAGACCTCCTTGCACTGTGAAAGCAGACGTTTCCTTCACCGAGATTCAAATGATTGTGAGTGAAAGTGCACACGTAGTTACTGGCCTGAATACCCTGGGTTGGCTCAGGGACCACTGTTGTTTTCTGTGTGTTGCGCTTTGATACATTCGGCAAGTGTGCCAGTTCATATGAGGCTTCTTTTATCTCCTTCTGATGATTTGGTGTGTTTCTGTTTTGATTCTGACTATGCACTCCATGACGGGTGAGAGAAAAGCATTGCAGGCCATTGTGAACGTAGTATGAAAGAGGCCATCCCAGAGGTGAATGTGAAACTCTGGGGCTGGGCCAACCAGGGGGAGGGGCTACAGTCGGATGACATCAGGAAATCCCTACTGACGATGCATCCCCGCCACACGCAATATATCGTAACAACAAAGGAATTACACACTTTTAGAAATTTGGGCCATTTAAAAATAGATTTTGGACTCCGAACAAGTTCTAGAGACAACCCAAGGACGATCAAAAACAACGTGCTCAATTTGGAATTTAATTGCAGAGGGTCCAAACACTTCAATATGGAATTTTAGGAATAAATTAATTATTTTTAAATGAAATAAAATGTTTTGTTTATATGGCAAAATGTGATAAAAGCATGCTTTTATGTTGCTTTTACCTTTAACTGAACCATTGTATTGAAAAATGACAGGACAGGCCAACTTTCAAAAGGCCTGTAAACAAAAATGATGGTGTCAATAAAGTAGAGGTCAACTGAATTTGCTGTTTGATGCACACGATTAATTGCAATGGAAGGAGAATTCAGTTACCAAAATGTTGTCATTGGTGAGCAACATCATTCTACTTATACTACTACTATTCTAATTATTTGTTCTTATACAGGTGCATGTTTCAATCCCGCCTAGAAAAATCCCAGAGTAGAGCCTGCGTTGATTAGCAAAAAGTTTGCCAGACCTTAAAATGGCGCCTCTGAGGCTTGTAAGCATCACAAAGAGTATAAATAATGTGACAATTCCTTTGTAGCTCACACCAATCGCCTGCTTTGTAAGAAGGCCCATTTGTGAGGCAAGTCACTATGAAACAAAACAGGTTTCAATAATCAGCACGCAGAGCTACAGTATGTACAACATAACTGATGTCAATTTGACCTCAGAGGGCCACTTGAAGTTAATTCGAAAAAGTGGTTCACTAACTACTACATGAAAAACAAAATAATTACTTCATAAAAAACAAAATAATTCTGAAATGTCATAGACTACACATTGCAAGAACAGATCACTTTGAAGTCAAGTTAACAGAATGTCACATAGCCTATTCAACACAAACAGCATTTAAATTTGAATTAGACAGGTCTTATGCCAATAAATAAAGGAAAATGCTGTTTACTTTATTCTTGAAATACATTTTTGTGTGATTTATTTCCAGTACACAGTCAAATGGGGGAAAGGGTTATTAATGGCTGCCATTATATTACTATTGTAACAATGTATGTGTGGTTCAATCCCCAACGCTTCAAATGACTTGGTTATATTGAAGGGAAAAGGCCCCACATCAGACATCTGACCAGTATTTCGAGGCAGGGGGGTTCCTGCCTGCTTCTCTCCGGTACAGAACAGTTTGCCTGAACCTCAGGTGAGGGACAGACCGTTTATTTCAACTACCTTTCAACTGAAGTGCCTTTTAGTTGAAAGGTAGTTGAAAGCGACTGAACACAGTTGGTTTATGACTGCCTGTACTGAAAGGAACTGTACTTCGGGCCACTTTGTATCATCTTCGCTCCTTGCTCTCACTGATTCTGAATAGGACTACTGAGTTATTTGTTTCTCATGCTTAAACATTGTAACAAGATGCCTTGTAATTACTATGACTTGGTCTTCCTAGACCCTTTTACTTACAGAGACTGCTCACCATAAATATAGACAAAAAAAACATTACAGAACAGTTTTTTCAAACAGGCTGTTTGGTAATGCATACGTTAATTTGCAATTCTGTTAGTTTCCCATTTTTAAAGTGTATCATAAAACCAGTGTTGCATTCAGGCCTTTACAACCTAGCCGGCAGGCTGAGAATACTCACATTCATGTACCAAAAACATCTGGTTTGTAACAGCTAGGCTTCATGTTGTTTTGGGCCAAGTGTAAAGGGAGCCTTTCGTGAAGTAGCAGCTCCATCTGCCTCATACAGGTGTTTATGAGTAATATCGTTAGCCTAAACGAGAGTCTAATGTTAGCTACGATGTGGCTGAAGGCTCAAATGAAAACTTTGTCTCACAGGGGCCTGTCCATCAATGGGGTGAAAGTAGATGCAGCTGTTGTGCATCTGTAGTACACAAAGTAATTACAAACCAATTCAGACAAATTACTGTCTCTCTCTCCGAGCCTCGACGCAACCTCCAGAGATGTAAAGGACTATATCAGATTAAATAACGTAACCATGTCAACATTAACACTAATATCATTGCCAAACTGCGTCCTTTTCAACACATTTTACGTGATTTTGTGCCAAAATATTACACATATTATTATTGTTCCCTGTCGTCTGTTGCTTAGGTCATACCAACTAGCACACGTGCAGTGGAGAATCTTCAAAAACGATCTCTTTGCCTTGAAATTGGGGAACGCTTTGTAAGCTTGCTTCTGGCTAAGCAAGATCAATGCATCTAAGTGGAAGCTGAGGACATATAAGGCTGCCTTTAATTTATGTGAGGATGTGACCTCAGACACCAACCCATAGGATGCCAGGTTGAGCCACTTATCCCCTAGAGAACATCAAGAACAACAGACTGTTGGGGTGGAACCTAGAATTTGAGCTGATAGGAAAATTAGCGATGATTCACACAGATTTTCCCCTGTGTGAACGATGAATCATTTAGAATGAACTGCCCCTGATCTAGAAGTAGTGTGTGTGTGTCTGCATGTGTACAATTATGTGTCTAGTTTTGAATGTGTGCATGTGTACTTCAAATAGTGTGTCGTTGTGTGTGTGTGTGTGTGTGTGTACATGCACGTGTGTGTGTGTGTGTGTGTGTGTGTGTGTGTTTGGTAAAGACAGAGAACAGGAGTTTTCTTGACCAGCTCAGGATGCTGTGAAACAAATGTTCATCAGGGCATATCAGGGCAAAGACTTTCAGATTATCTTCTGGATGCAATATGTATCTTTGCTCCTTCAAGGCTCCCGAACTGCCGATCCTTAGTTCCCAGGTAGACTCCTGTGGCGCCCACTGGGAAGACGCTGCAAGGTGCTGTGATCTGTGTTGTGTTTCAATGAGGATGGTGACCAACGCATGGTGACCAACAGCAGCTGTGGTAATGCCATGATCTCACAGCAACCGGTCTCAAAGTTCACTCTCTATGTGATGTGGCAGTGACGCAGCAGTCCTTTCGTTGTTCTAGTTTTTTGGCAGATGTTTTTTTTCTGTCACGGCACGCACTGAAGTAGTGATGGCATTACTGAAAAAGGATCTCTGACGCAGCTTTCAGTTTTCAACGCAATCTCACCATTTCAAAGTGAAAATAACCCCACGATTTGTGTTGTCTCTGACGTCTGAGAGTGTGTGTGGGTGCTTTCAAATACCGACCTCTGCTGGTCACCTTATTCACAAATTAAGCTTAAATAAGGTTCAGCGTTTGTTCCTGCCGCGTTGGTGCATCTGTTAGTATCTGGGTATTCAAAGAAGTAACCGGCAGTGTCACGGGATCGAGTCCTGATAGATTTTACTAAACTTTTCAGTTGAAACAACACTATTTACTAATGCTCAGATCATTGGTTTTATTTACTGCATCCCATGACAAAATATAACACGCACACAAAAAAAGCTAGCAGGAGAGTTAAGAAGAACATGGGATGCGATTAAACGTGTTAAGTTATCAAGGCACAGATGTTAAATTTTTCTCTTTCACTTGGATCTACAGTGTTTAAAATGTGTTTTTCTTTCACTGTTAAGAGACAAGTATATTTTTAGATATTAAAAATGTGTGAACTCTAACAGGTGATGACACATCCACATTGTGGTAGAATGTACTGGTGCTCAGGTTACTGCCTGGTGTATCCAGCTCCAAACCAAGTCTTGAGAATGAAGTGTGCTTTTCTAGAGATGTGATGTATTCTGTCTTTGTGCCTGGAAGGTCTTCCATTCACTCGAAGGTCTTTCCATGAGAGATTTATGTTTTCTATGTTCTTACCCAGAGCAGGATTTGATGTTTTGTGCCGAAGAGAAAAGAGGAGATGTCGTTTTTATTAACATGATATGTTCTATATATGTATATAAATACAGCACAGCTGTTGGCTTTCAATGTATGTATGAAAGCTGTTGCCTTTCAATATATATATATATACATGTTGCCTTTCAATGTATTGTTGGCTCACTGATCTTTCTTCATTATCTTCCTGTTCTGTTGTTGTGAATCTAAAATTTCAGGGAGCATTCCCACCCCAAAGCATTAGGGGTTTCCCGTCTCACTTACTTTCATCAGGCCCCAGCAACTGCTCCAACAAATCCCCCAAAAGAAAAGCTCAACAATTACTGACTTTGCTTGTTATGGGCTCAGCTAGGAGGTTGCTCGCTGTTGGGATTTCCACTTGCAGTGCCTAAAAAACAACCCCCCCATTTTTTCCCTTGAAGGGGGGGGTGGAAGAATGTGACTCCCCTCTCCCCTCCAGGGCTGGTGGCACTGGGCATCTGAGGTGTTCCCTCGGCTCTGTCTTTGCTTGCTTTGGTGGCACGCATCGCCACAAGGACCGTGCAAACAAAACACTGCAGAGTGTTAAACCTTGGAGTTCTTTCCTTGTGCCCCCGTGCACATTGTACCCCTTACCTACGATTAATATATGAAACATTCAAGCAAGTTTCCGAGGATTCTGTTTTCCCATGCAAAGTTTCTGTCCGAATTGCGTAAACACTAATTCAACCCAGAACAGGGTTGCCCGCGATTTACATGCAAGGGAGTGAAATTTGCATTGAAAATGAAAGTGTAGCAACGCTCTGAAGCCAATAACCGCTTTCCCCTCTCCGTTACCATAACAAGCAAACACTTCCACATAGCGCTGTTTAAGGAAATCTGACAAGCATCTAGATTTACAGTACGATAATAGGGTAGAGTGGGGTACTGTATGCCAAAAGGTTTGTTCAGCCATCCCTTGTTTCTAAGAAATCATACCCAAAATTAATCATGTGACCAAATATTTAGGAAGATGTCATCTTTTCATGGAGTTGCTAAAGGAAAAATTTATGAGGGAAAGCTGGTAATCGAGTTTGGTCCAAATAGCATATTTTCACAAAGTAAAATAACTGTGTTTTGCAATAGGTTACAGGATGCTTGTGTCCAAACCATTGATGTTTTAAAGGAAAGATTGACTCGTTTTGAATGTTACACAGTTTTTTGGGATTTCAGCCCTATTGATACATCTTGCAACTTCCTGTTAACAAAATGTTTTTGGAGACTTGTCATTTGACCAACATGATCAGCTAAGATCTGATGAGAAAAGATCTGATGTGATTGATCAAAAGACCAAATGAATGGGCAACGTGTGTGAACACAGCCTTGGTATGTATTTTAAGACTGAGTTGATAGAGGATAAAAGAGTGGTTCAGGGGTCTAAGTCCTGTGGTAAAAGACACTGCCTCTAATGCAAATATTCTGCTGTAGCGTGGGTTTGAATCCCACTGCCCATTGAGCAACCACACTCCATGTTTCGGCACTGTCTCTACCCAACAAATCTTAAAAATGCCGGACAATATAGTTAAATAAGAATAATGTTAGACATGTGTCCCCATATTAATCTTTTCCAAATTCTCAATATAGCCAGTATGTTTACATTATTTAAATTATCCCTATGGATACACAACTTTGTTAGGAAATAACACTTTCATTTCCCCTAAAGCTGAATGTTGAAAATGTTTCTCAATACCCCACTCTACCCTGCCTAGATGGTTATTCTGTGTGGATGAATGGATGGATGGTCATTGGTTGAAATTACACAAACTGGACTGTGATATGTAACTTGTTTCATTCAATCCTCCAATCCACAAAGTAAGGTCTCTGAACACACCCCAAACCAAATTCCATCGGGGGTCAGAGTAGTTCTTATATTTCCCTGTCAACAGTGAATAAATAAACATGTACTAAATGTCACTCCTGGCAGCTTTTGACGGGTGTGCTAGCTGAGCCCATGTGACTGATGGCACTCTGTGGTGAGACGGTGGTTCTTGGTGTTTTTCCATCTTGGTTTTATCTGTTAGCTGTGGGCCAGCTGTGTTGCCCTCCATGTCTTTCTCTCACCCCTTTAACAGGCAACGGTGGCACTGAGGAAATAATGAATCATGCTTTTAATTGATGTCTTTTATGGAGGAGTTGAGAAAATGTGTGCTCTTAATTGATAACAGCAATAGGAAGTTGTCTTGCATCCTGCTGCTACTGTTGCATGCATCACAACACCGTGTGCACTTCTGACTATAACCGTCGCATTTCGAGGACAGTTGGAGGGTTCTGTGTTGACATTAACATGGTCCGAGGTGACTCTTGGCATGTGACAGTTCTCATTTAGCTGGAGCTCTTGACAGTTTATCCCCTTGGTCTGTCGTTGTGTTTAATTGAAACCAGTATCCCTTGTTTTAAATAACGCATTTGAGATTAGCACCAGCCTGCTAATGGAATCGGCCATTGGCTTCCAAGGAAAATCTCTTGGGTAGAAATCTGTTTTTAATAATGAGAAGACAAATAGTTGAGTTATAAAGGGTAACAATAAAGTGTGTCGGAAATTTCGACAATACATGTTGGAAAAAGCAGACAGTTGGAAAGCTAAGTAACGAAAGAGGCCCTAAAAAAACAAATCCTGACAGCCTATAAATAGGGCGACCCTGTCTTTATAGGACAAAGCCTCACTATCAACAGATGTGCTGTGTTAAAGAGCAGTTTTCAATCGCCTTTCTCACATACATTACGTTTGGTTTTGGTAACCCTACATTTTGGTTTTTGGTAACCCTAATCCCCAAACCCTAACCTCAACCCTCAAACCCTAACCCCCTTACCCCAGCCCTAACTCTCTAACCCTAGCCCCACCAACCCTAACCCTATTTTAGTTTATTGATACTTTTAATCCACTGACATTTTGAGGGAAAAGGGGCCAAAAATATTTGTTTTTTCCAGGAAGGCTTTGAAAATGATGCTATGTGTTTCATCTTGGTTGAAGGGGCTACAGTGCTACAGAAACACGACAATTAGACATTTATTTGTGCTTCCTTTCATTGATGCGAACATCCGACCAGATCAGACACAGAGCAGTAACATCTGCTCAGGTGGGTGGAGAACAGATGATTCTGAAAAAAAACACGAACAAAACTGGTTCATGTTGTTGCGATGGGGACAGTGGATAAACCGCGATCGTGGGACAGCATCAGAGGCCTTTGTGAAGTGCAGCGTTTTCATTGGTCCGTGTGCCGGACAAAGATAAACACGATGAATAGGCGAACACGTTGGGCGTAAACGGACGGAGCAACACAATGCTCCATATCATAGACGAGTGACCCTACCGGGGGTTATCTGGCAGGTCCATTCCCATGAGGCGCGATGGTGTCACAATACCCAGGTCTCTGACCTCGACACCACTTTGAAGTCCGTTCTGATCGAGGGACCGTTCAGTGACCGGCACTGATGCACATTCGCCGGTCCGTGTGTCTCCCACGTTCAACTTAGGAAGGTTTTGGCCCAGATAGAGTATACCCCTGTGTTTTCATCCTCATTCATTGTAAAGGCCTTGTCATGTGTTACTTCGGGGTTTTCTGAAGCCCCTTCAGCATTTGCCCTTTCACAATAAGAACCATGTTTTCAGGTGAAAAGTTGTGGGCTTGGAGAATTGCTTAGACTCACATTGGTGTCTACAGTGTTACAGGAATTAATTGGTGCCAGCAAGTTAGAGCAACCACAGAAAACTGAATTCACTTCAAAATAAAAGTGCTTGTCTGAGCGACAGCAAGGAGAAATCCACCTTTCTAACTTAAAGCAATGGTTGAACTGTACATCCGTACCCTAGCTCTTTGCTTCACCCCTTCCGGCCTACTCACTGTCCCACCCCTGCTGGAGGGAGGCTCTTGGCCAGACGATGGTGGAACCGGCTTCACCAGGAAGGTAGGACAGCAGTGTAGGGCCCATTCATCAAAAAATGTTTGAAACCTGACATTTACAATGAGCATCTACAATAACTCCACAACGTTACACATCAACCCCGTTATCAGTGGACACACCAGAGATGTTTGAAGAAGTTAATAGCTTAGAGTTTATTCAGCTTCCCCCTCCCTGTTACACACAACAAACTTTCATCCTCCCTGTCATGAAGGCCTGAGATATGGTCCCTTGAGATGGGAAATGTGTTTGTCATACACTCAAAACTCAACTTATATCTCCTTGTATCCAGACCAATTGGACAGTCCGTATGAACTATTCACTTACCGCTCAAATCCCAACATCTGAAATGCTCATCACTCATTGTCTGCAATTGTAGGTCAACTTTGTGTAGATTTTGTGTATCTAAATGTTATCTCACAACTCGCAGTTTAGAGTTTTTTAAATCTAACAAATGTACTTAGTGTAAATGTATGTGCAGTGATTTGCAGTGATTTGAAGTGATTTTCAGTGATTGATGATTGAACCGCAAGGGGTTACAACAGTTTTGAATACAATATTACAACACTGTAATTACATGATATATGAAATGCATATTGGTTCAGGACAATCATGCTAACATTCAGTTTACATCATCTAAACGACAAAAAACCAAAGTCATGTGCTTGACCTCGTTCTTTTTGAGGGTGCAAATGGGCCAATGAACCATCGATGGGGCAACTCCTCCTCACCCACTGAACTCATCCCGCCGCCGTTGATCCCAAAACTACACTGAGTCCTGAGCTTCAACCTTTTTTAAACGGGACGTAAACTCTTCCATCCCCAGCTGGAGGCTTTGCGCGTCTATAAATAAAACGGTAAATGCCAGTTCGCCATTTTGACCCCAAGAGGCAACGCCTGAAATGCGACCCCCCCCCACCGTGTTTGATCTGTGCCAAATCAAAACCATTGTACCTGTAAAAACCCCTAGCCTTTCTGGTTATGGCTTTAACAGTGGGCCGGCGGGCCCCGCTAATCCACATGAAAAGGGGGTGTCCTCCAGCGGTGACGACGTAACTTTCCACTGGAATTCCTCGAGGCATCTGTTTATGGCGGTGTTTCCCAGTGATCCTGTAGTAATGCCGAAACACTTGTTTTGTTTTCGCTCGGGGATGTTGGAAAGAATGCGTAGCCCCAGTGGACGGGCACTGCCAAGGACCCCTGATGAAGCTCCTGTCCTCCACAACCACTCCCAGATGGTATGCTAGTTTTATGAATAACGCTTTCCTCATTATTTCATGCTTTACTCGTTTGGCACAGAGACGACCGTGTTCTCCAAAGCGAAGAAATAAACGATTTGCTATTATAAAATGTGGGAAAGTCGACAGCTTCAGATATGGCCTTTCTCCTTCAGGGTTTGTGAGTAGAACCGTGTCATGGTTTCGCGTGTGTAATATGAATGACGGCTGCCAGTGAACCATAGGAAAAACAGATCCATTAAGATTACTGTGTGTTCTTCTCCATGTTTTACCTCATATTTGTTTCAGTCAGTGTTTCCCCTATTTTGTTATAATACAACATCGGGACAAAGCTCCTGTATTTTTCTTTCAGGGTGATTTTATGTTGTACTACTAACGGTAGTTATTACAAGTGTTGCATGCATGTGGACTGAAGGAGTGGTTGTTTGAAATTACAACAAAAAAATATAAACTGTGACTACATTTGCAGTTGCACATGTAGCTGCATTTGCACATTGTTGAACTCAGCACTGGGAACTGTGAAGATAGTTTTTCTCTAAAATAATCACCATCCTTCCCCAACATGTACAAAAAATGTGCCATGCAACATTTAAAAGGCAGCCAGGGTGAGACACGTCAGTTCCCGTGAAAGCTCATCCAAAACCGCTCCTTTAAAACAACACATCTCAACCCTACAACCACATGTTCTCGGCTGACACCACACTCTTTTGTGATAAGAGGTTCGGTTTTGGTTTGAGGACGCGGCCCCTTTGTCAAGTCAGTTAATGGAAAATAACGCCTGTGGATTTGGGGCTGGAGAGATTTGTTTCCTTGAAAGAGCATTTGCTGTATTCTTTGCTATGCATCCAACACGTTGATATAGTTTGTATGGTTAAAATAGGCTGTGAACTGGGTTTGATATTATGTTAGTTAAGGACATCTTGACCTAGTTTTTCTGAAATGTATTTTTTTGTTGTTGTTGTTAAAAGGCCAGTAGCAGTTAGAGCAACTGACTGGTAGCTGTAAGTTTGCTAGATAGAATTCTTGAGCTGATAAGGTGAAAAATCTGTTGCTCTGTCTCTTAGTTAACCCCAAATACTCCCCAGGTTCTTTCTGTATATCAGAATATGCTCTCTGTCAGCTTACCTAGTAAAACATGCTGACATAATATTAACCAACAATATCACCTGGTCTCAACACATTCCTGTATACTCTTCACACACTACTGTACGTAAGTAGTGCCCAAGTGTGCTAGCATGGTTTTGTCCGCATACTATTGGTCAGAGTCATTGGCAGTGCTTGACTGAAATAGGTGCTGTTTATATTCAGGCGCAAGAGCAGTGCGAAACCTTTGAACTAACAGAGGTGCAGGAACTCAAGCAGTAGAAACATTTGAGGTGCCGCTATGCAGTTCTGGTAAGCACCTGCCCAAGTCAAACATCGGTTAACGGACCTTTTGCCACAACAGAAACCAAAGACGGAGTTCAGAGAGCCCCAGTGCTGCTACCACGGGCCAGTCTGCCCAGGTTCCAGTTAAAAACATTACCCCCGTTTGATCTCCACTGAAGTGGCAGTGTCTCCTGACACGTAGCAGGAACCGAGACGCTCACAACAAACAGGTGATT